>OZ010610.1:5452923-5512923 GCA_963932145.1 Acanthosepion lycidas | reverse complement strand
GTTTTTTTTTTGTTTTGTTTTTTTGTTTTTTTTTTTTGTTTTTTTTTTTTTGTTTTTTTTATGATTGGTGGTATATAGTAGCATAACCTTATTGAATATTCCTAAGTAAGATTTACTAATTCCAATTTCAATATATCAATATAATTGACTCTCACCATTTCCAGAAATGCGTCATGACTTGACACTTTCTCTCCTGTAAATGTTGCTTAAATGCAGTGGAGATGATAATTGCTGGCTCTTTATCGAATTTACTCCCGACCATCAAACATGTTAAATTCTTCACTTCATATCGGGTTTGTGTTTTTATTTTGTTTTTAACATTTTCGCTATATCACAGCTCATCAGTGTGGCTAGGCACCCGGTTGCCTGTAGCTAGGATTGAAACCCGGCTATATATATATATATATATATATATATATATATATATATATATATATATATATATAATATATGATATTAGCTTATTTAATGTGCTAACAATAATACTTAGCTATCGTTTGATAATGAGTTTTTGCTTTTTTGTTTTTAATATTGCAACACTTAGTTTAGCACCGTAATGGCTCTCCATAGACGCCATCTTTTATTATCCGAGGATCGCCATTCAAAACTGTATATAAACCAAAGGCTGCAAATACTATGCAGCTAAAGGATAGAATCGTATGCACTGACTCAATGATCCCGACTACGATAACACCCTTCTAAATTAGATGATCACGCTATAATATTTACACACGATCGGTCCCTGAAAAGGCGTTGGCCGAAAGGTTGTCTAGGTCCTAACAAAAATTTTCCTACACGAGCGTTGCAATCAGCAACACGAAAACCGTAGTAGTCATTTCCTCATTTTATTACAAAACTGTCCCGAGCGACACTCCCTCTCTCTTGGACTCAAAACAATAACAGCCAAAAACAAGGGGTGTAACTCATCAGTGATTACTGGTGATGCACCTCCCTCCGTCCAGATTCTTTCTTTTTTTTTTTTTTTTTTTTTTTTTCCTCCTCACACAGTCCTTTAAGTATTTTGGTTTTAATGTTAACCATTCTTTACTAGATCTTACTTCTTGATTTACATTTTTAAATGGATCCTGCTTTTTCTTTCCTCTTTTTGAATACTATTGTATTTATTTATTTATTTTATTTTTTTTATTTTTTTTTTTTTTTTTTTTTTTTTTCACAATAGACAGTAAATGGTTCCTCTTCCTTTTTCGGAATTCACCTAAATCTAACTTTACTGTATATGTCCTATTTTGCTTATTTGCTGCTATGACTGTACCCGTGTTTTCCCAAGTTCTCTCTTCATCCGTTTTTCTCTCCTACTTTTTGTGGTTTTACCTCCTTTGCCGCCATGTATTTTATCATAATTTATTTTACTTGTTTTTATAAAATCCATCTTTTTTTTTCTTTCCTAAAATTTGTCCATTTAGGTTTTAATTCATTTGGGTGACTGGCTAAAGTTGTTTTAATTTCCTTGCCCATCAAAAGTTCTGCTGGGCTAACTCCAATAGCAGTTATCGGTGTACCAGGGTATGCCATTAATGCGAGAAATATGTCTGGTTGTCGTAATCTTTTTCGCAATTTTCACTACATTTTCAGCGGCTCCATTTGCTTGTGGAAAATGAGGAATCGTTGTTGTACATGTGAACCCATATTTTTTTAGCAAATTCTTTGAAATGTGTTCTTGTGAATTGTCTTCCTTTATCCCGTACGACTTCATCTGGTAATTCCCCCCCCCCTCATCTCGCAAATATATTTTGTAATTTTCTAATTATTGTTTTACGTGTTACGACTAAATAATACTCTCCATCATCCAATTTTAAATTCATATCTCTTTATGAAGTCTATTTACCGTAATATTTTCGGCCATTATACATTTTTGTTCGTTCTCTGCATTTATTTAATCTAAGTCCTGTGTGTATTACTCGTAGCATTTCTGAGATTTTGTGGAATCACTATGCGATCTTGATAAAACAGAATGTTTTGATGTATCGATAGATTATTCTTAAATTTAAAGTAGGACTTAACTACTTCCTTTTAATCTTAGGCCAACCATTTAATGTGAGATGAATAACTTCCTGTAGAATGGAGTCCTTAGATGTAGCCTTGATAATTTTTCTGCTAGAAGCTGATCTAGTCTTTATTATGCTGTTTATGTATGTTTCAACATCTTCCTCAGTAGTGCCATTGGTTTGCTGTATTGGATTTCTGGACAGTGCATCTGATACTAGTAAGAGTTTCCCAGGGATATATTCAGCTACAGGATTATATCTGCTAAGTCTCATTAAGTCTTTGGCATCTCAAAGGAGTGTTGTTTAAATCCTGAGTATTGATTAACGGTACCAAAGGTTTATGATCTGTCAATAGGCGAAATTGATCTAGTCCAGAGATACATCGGTCAAACTTCTCACAGGTTCATACGCTTGCTAAACATTTTTTTCTCTATTTGAGCGTAAATTTCTTTGTCAGTGTACGAGAGCCACATCAAATTTTTATCTTCCCTTTGAAAAATGGCTGCACCATTCCCAAAGCTGCTTGCATCTGCACTAATTATTATAGTCTTTCCAGGATCATAGTAGGTTAATATTGCTGCGTATGTTACTTGTTTTTTTGTTTGTTTGTTTTTGTTGTTTGTTTTTGTTGTTTGTTTTTGTTGTTTGTTTTTGTTGTTGTTTGTTTTTGTTGTTGTTTGTTTTTGTTGTTGTTTGTTTTTGTTGTTGTTTGTTTTTGTTGTTGTTTGTTTTTGTTGTTGTTTGTTTTTGTTGTTGTTTGTTTTTGTTGTTGTTTGTTTTTGTTGTTGTTTGTTTTTGTTGTTGTTTGTTTTTGTTGTTTGATTTTTACTCTCTGAAATGCCTTTTTTGTGGTTCATTCCAGGCTCAAACTGTATCTTTCTTTAATAATTCCAACATTGTTTGCAATGTTTCTGCTACATTAGGCATATATTTGCCTAAATATTGTCATTCCAAGAATCCTCCTTAAATCAGCTACTGTGGGAGGTGCTGATAGCTTTAATATAGCCTCGATCTTTTCCGTAATGGGTTGTATCCCTTTATCTGATATTACGTGTCCAAAATATGGAATAATTTTTTTTCGAAATTCACGTTTATCTGCATTCAATGTTCCTGATTTTTTTATTACTTCTAATGTTTCTCTAAGTCTTCTATCATGTTCTTCCATAGTTTTTTTTTTTTTTTTTTTTTTTTTTTTTCCCCTAGTAATTCTGTCGTTCTTCGTTGAAATTTTTCTGAAGCTGAGGAAAAGGAAATCTCTTAAAACAAAATCTTCAGAATGGTGTTATAAAAGTCGTAAGCAAACGACTTTCTTTATCGAACGGTTTCTAGTGGAATCCGCTAGAGCTGCATCCAGTTTTGAAAAGTTTTTCGAATCCCTTAATTTGGGTGATATATCCTCCAAATTTGGTAGCATAAAATTTTCCCTTTTTACCGCTAAATTTAATCCTTTATGGTTTACACATATTCTGACCTCCCCCATTTTTTTTTTTTTTTTTTTTTTTTTCTTACTAGAACAATGTATTAGCACCGGTCTGTTGGTTGAATAAACTTTTTCTATCTCCTTCCAAGTGTTAAAGCTCCTTTTTACTCTGGATAAAATTGGGAAAGTTATACGTCTAGCAGTTGGTGTTCAATATAGTATTGCATCACTTCTTAGTGTAATTTTTACTGGCTCTCCTTTCATACATCCAGTTAATTTCCTACCATTCTTATTAACGTTGGCTACTACGGCAACAAGTCCTATTTTATATACTGTATCTCTAAATAATAAATTGTCCGTATTATTATCTATTACATGAATGTCAAATGTATACGATTTGTCTTTATATCTGGTATTAAGGCTGAATTTTCCTTTTACAGGTTAATGAACCACCAGGACTTTTATAAATGCCATATACTAGTTTCAAATTTGGTATTTTTTTGGTTCGAAACGTCTTAGAACCAATAACGTTGATATCTTCCCCGGCATCAATTTTAAAAACAACAGGTATTTCACCTACCTTTTAGTTTTACATGACAAGGATCTAATAATTTTTCTCTTAGTTCTTTTTTTATATATTGATCCAAGGAAGTATTCCTCTGGTGGCTGTTTCCTTATTTCACGTATATTTGCAGTCCTTGACCTGCAACATATTGTAAAGTGGTTCATTTTATCACACTTTCAGCAGGTTTTCCCTTTTGCCGGGAAATTGTCAAACTTGTGATATCGGTGGCTGTTTTGTCTTTTGAGTTTTCCTCGTTACTACTGACTTTTCGTTAACTTCTTCTATTTGCTTTTTAACTTGTTCATAGTGTCGGAGTTAGCTCCTCCTTGGCTCCTTAAACCGGAAGAGAACAGGTCATTTCGACCTTGACCTTTCGGTTGTGCTCCCTACAAGCTGTTAACCCGAGGTAGACTAGTAAGTTACCTTTTCAGTTTAATTATATTACGAACCTAGTCGTAATATACTTCTAGGCATTTTTAGGCCTTGGTTTTCTTTTAGCTAAGCTCTACTCATTTTTTAGATAGACTTTACTGTGTTAACTTACCAATTCTCTTGCTAGTCTCCGTTACCATAAGACAGTGACTTCTCGCTAAATTTAGGGTCGGCAACTGAAACGGTCGGTACGCAGGCCCCCCTGACCTCCGTGGCGAGGACGTCGATCACCGGGCTGTGTATTAAGTTACGCTCCCATTTCTTTTTGTCTGCCAACTTGACGATAGTTGGAAACTTTGCTTTCTCTCTCTACTTCGCCTCTTCCTTCTGGCTCTTTGCCAATGTTCGACTCTCGGCATTCCGTCCCTACTGGCTGCCTGCACGTCGTCCATACCCTTTCCCGTACACTACGTTTGTAATTATTACGGGAGGTAACTAATATCGGACTCGACCGGCAGACATGCAACGCCTGCAATGGACCTTTGACATGCCCGAACAACATCGCAACGCCAGCTCCTCTTTCTTTCCCAACACGTCAAGTTGGCATCCTGGCAACGACCAACATCAACCTCAAACTACAATGACCAGCAGCCATTATCTGCAACGACCAACATAAGCTTCAACTGGAACGACCAACAGCGATCCCCTGTAACAACCAACCTCGACCATCAATGCCGGCACCGGAACATCTGCATCTCTACCGTTCCGACCACCTTTATTTCTTTATTACTTTTCTAGAATAAATTAGCTTATATCTTATATACCCTCGTTCTGTCATCTATGTTGTTTCACCTTGTCAGATTTAACGTCTTCGAAAATGTTAGCGGGCCTCTTGTGACTTCATCACCCTTTTGTGATGCGGGGGCGCTCGAGGGGTCCGCTACAATAGGCTATCTTCTTTTTTTTTTTTTTTTTGTTTTTTTTTTTTTTTAGAAATCAATTTTTCTGCCAGTTCGTACAATTCTCCGATACATTTCTCTATCGGTTCACCACCCTTCTGCGTCTTCGTGTAAAATTTTCTCACTCGAGGATTTTTTTTTTTTTTCCGCGTGAAATATGTATATTTGCTCAATATGATTTCGAAATTTATCTCATCTTCCTTTTTCCTGAAAGAAAATGACTTGTATATTTGTTCGGCTTCTGGTCCCATACAATATATTAACGTACTAACTTGAGTTTCTGCTGATTCTTCAGATAACTTCGTTATAACTTCTAAAGCGTTGGAATCTCTGGCGCCATGCTGTCCATTTTCCAGGGTCTGTGAAGTCAAAATCTTCTGGAGGTTGTAATTTAAACTTTAAAGTTCCTTTCACTATATTATGTTTGTAATATTGTTTTTAATCCCACTTCTGACACCCTGTTTCATGCACGAATATTGCAATTAATTTAACAGAAAGAGCAACACGAAAACCATAGCAATCATTTCCTCATTTTATTCCAAAACTGTCCCGAGCGACACTCCCTCTCTCGGACTCAAAGCAAAAACAAGGGGTGTAACTAATCGGTGATTATTGATGATACAAAAAGAGCCTAAAATTGTTTATTCAAAATTTTATATATATTGTTGTTGTTCATATTTCTATAACTTTTGTTATCAAATCCCCCCCCCCATGAAAGCGTAATAATTTGGCTGTAAATTTAGTACGAATAATCTAGCTATTAAAGCACTTTCTATGCATTTTCGTCTCGGTGAATTGCTTTATTTTAATTAGATTGGCATTAAGTCAAAATTATGGTCACTCATTACGCTGAGCTATTAATGCAAATCCTGTTAATTAAATGCCTTGATGTTTCTCCTATACATTCCTTGTGACAATTACAAATGATAGTAAATTCAATACCAAGTTTTAGCTTATTTTGTTTTGTATCAAGTCGTTGTTTCAGAAGTAGTTGCATATTAAGCTTAGATAAATTCTTTTCAATTCTAGTTGATAGTTGGTCGCTAGAACAATATTTTTTATTTTTCGTTTTTTTTTTTTTTTTTTTTTTTTTTAAATGACTTAAGTTAAATACGTACACTAGACTCTAATGTAAGGGAAGTAAGTCTTGTAAAAGTTATCTCCCTTTTGTGTATGTGTTTGGCTAACAGTTGCCCTGGTTACTAAATATGGCAGACGGTCGAAACACGGACACGTACGAAGGTACGACGCCTCGAAAAAGTGTTTCCGATGCGGACAAGAGCGTGTTACCAGCTGTCACTGAAGAGGACAAGGTCGCTGCTGCGGAGATCACATGCAAAGCAAACAATTGGAAATGTAAACCGCCTGACGCCAAGCAACGCCGCAGATTGCGGGAAAGATCCGGGAAAGAAGCAGACATCAAGTCTCCGGAAATGGTCGAAAAAAGAGAAGAAATCACAAATAATGTCGTTTGTCGTGATAAGGATATTGTCGTGAGGTATGTGACGCCAGAGGAAAATCCTTATGACAAAGCCATGAGCTATCTACACAAACACAGTCTGCCGTATCTTTTCCAGGTAAGGAGATAAAACAAACGACTAAGACACACACACACACACACACACACACATTATTCGGACTATTGTCCTCATCTTTGTCACCCTATTTATTACAACGTATCGGCCGTTATACGCTCCGGCCTTCTTCAGGTGGTTGGAATGTCGAATGGAACCCTTCATTTCGCTCATTGGGGTAGACTGTTCTGGTTCCATGTGCCATGTTTAATGGATGTCAGTTGTCGGTTATCTCCTGTTAATTCTCCTCTCCATGTTCTCCACTGCCTTAACCGGGTATTGAACTCACACTCTTTGGGTCCTGTCACTGGATCTAACTAACGCCTTTATCCACTGTGTCATGTGTTCTTATATAAACAAATAGTATCCAAGACAAATTGGAAAATTGATTAATGACGCGTGTCGCTGAAAGTGTCTGCTTCCATAGGTTAGAATGAAAGACAAAAAAAAAACAATGCCTTGGGTTCTCTGAAAATTTGATGTGAACCATAAATAAAACTTACCTAGATTACCTTTTCACCTTCAATGTTCAAAATAGTCTCTGTCCGCCTGTTTGTTTGATCTAGGTCTACATTGTTGTAGAATTTATGCTAAGTTGTGTCAGAAGGTGAAATTGTGTGAAGGCCTAAAATGTGCATGTACATTATGCATTTATCCACAACAAATAAATTAAACGAACATATGAAGACGATACAACTTTAAGAAATCAAGGAAAAAAACAACGTAATTATAGATTTCAACAATAACATGAATTTATATTTGACATACACAAAGTGATGATAGGTTGCTTGTTAAACGTGACAAGCGAGATAAGATTGCAAAGAATATCCATGCTGAGATTTGTTGAATGAATTTTGATGGTTTAAGTTTGTTAAATTAAAAGTTTGATTTCTGCAAGGTAAAATGTCAATTGTGTATGTTCAAATAATAGTGTGTATGTGTGTGACAGTTGTAAGTGTTGATTCAAATTATGAAGAGTTGTGTGCCTTTGACTGATATGCTAAAGTTGATTAAATATACAATTACTATTTCGTAGTGATAATGTAAATTGTAAGTTAAGTTTCTTCACGCGGCAATAGTGCGAGTTGACTTGATGAGAGGCTGGTAGTGTTATTGAGTCTGACATCTCTCGAAATTCAGTGTCTGACTGACTTGAATTAAGTCGAGCGATTTTTTTTTATAGATTTTCGGGTTTTCAAATAGGCTCCCAACAGCTGCACGGGAAAAAAGGATTTGTCTCAACTTGCTACATTTTTCTGTCCTTTTAACCAATGGGAAGTTGAGTTTGGAAAAGTGAAGTGATGATTGGTTAAAGGTTAATTTGAGGAAGAGTGCATCTTCCCGTAGGGGGTGACAGGCAAGTATGGAGGATTCCATAACATCATTCGTTTGGTGGTGTTAGATTTTTATAATGCAACAGCACCAGACAGTTCTAATATAGAGAAAACGGGCCCAAACAGACACTCTTGAGTCTGGACATTGGAGGTGATAAATTTTATTTGTGTCTCCATCACTTATCCTCAGATCTCAAAGCAATTTTATTTAGTTTTCTTCTTTATTTTAACCTGAGGAAGCCAAAGATAGCGGATGCTCCCAGCGAAACTCGTTAATGAATTTTATACTTTGTCTTGTCTTGTGTAATAATCTTTCTTGAAGCTTTTCTTTTAGTTTCGATTTCAAGCTAATAAATTAAAATTAATATTTCCAATAAGCAAAATACTTTTCTGTATTTCAAACCGTATTTTAAATTAACTGGAATTATTTTTTTAATCGCTAAAATCGGTCATATTGACACAACATAATTCTCTTTTATTTAAAAAAAAAACTTTCAAAAGTAAAATATACTATTCTGAGATTGTATTTAAAGATTAAATGATTTAAAGTTAAATTTGAAAAATAAAAATATATCATTTACTTTTAATTTAAAATATCGCAGAAAAGCACTTTTTTTAACACTAAGGTGGGTGTTTTCATGGAGTATTTAAACTTTTATTGATAACTTGATGTTTACTATATAATAAAAAGAACAGTAAGATAAATAATCCGGTGTTCTTATTGATATTTTTATTTTTACGTAACAGTGCTCATATATATATATATATATATATATATATACACACACACACACACACAAAAATATATATACACACAAAAAAAAACGGCGGTTAGCAAAAGTAATTAACACGTCGGTTTTTGTTTTTGTTTTTTTTCTTTTTTAATAAATTTCACAATAAAAAATTCTTTAATTTGAATGATACTTCAAATATTTTAATGAACAATAATACGGTAAAAAATGTATTTTGAAATTCTTTTCGGTTATTTGGATATGGTTTGTACTTCAACCAATCACGGGTTATCTTCAATATATGTATAACCAAGCACGTCACTCAATCGGCATTAATGATAACATGTCTGATACAGTACAGACTATCCTATCTAAACTTATAAAAAAAAAAAAAAAAAAAATTGTCAAATGATATGTGACAGATTATAAAGCTGCACAAAGATGGTAAGGGGCATCGAAAAATTGTTCAAGATTAAAATTTGTTTGTGTGTCCAGTGTGTGCTATTGTTCGAAAGTGGAAAAATATGATACTACTGAAAATATTCAAAGGAGTGGCCTTCCACGTAAATTTAACGAGGCTACTTAACGATATAGTGACTTTCCAAGCTTTGCTTAGATGTGGCACAAGGCTGAAAGTATGGGGCACCCAGTGAGGATCGAACTCGCTACTAAGTCATAACTGTTTTAGTGAGACAAGTTTGCTAACCATTACAGAGCCTCGAGGTGCCCATACTGATCGCTGTATAGCCCGGAATGTGAAGAAACAACCGTTTTTAACTCTACGAGAAATTCAGAACGAATTGTGAAGAATGCCGTAATTGAAGTAAGTAAATGTACAATTAAGAGATCACTGAGATCGTATATAGGCCTGTATTCACCAAGAAAGACTCCACCATTAAAACGTTAACATGTGCAAGATCGGTTGAAATTTGTTAAAAATTATGAACTTTAATCGGATGATTTCTAGAAGAAAGTTATTTGGTCAGATGCGCCAAAAATCGAGCTTTTCGGGAGAAACATGTGCACCCAAGTATAGTGGAAAAGGAAGCGAATACAACCCAGTAAACACCATCCCAACAATCAAATATGGGGGGGTGTAATGATTTGGGGTTGTTTTTCGTATAACAGAGGAGAAATAGAAGTCATAGAAGGAAGAATGAATGCAGCAAAATACAAGAAAATCTTAACCTATTAAAATGTGCAACACGTTTAGGGCTTGATAGAGATTTTGAATCCCAACAGGACATCGTTCCAAAGCACATGGCTAAAAGTTAAAACAACTCAACACTGATTCAATGAAAATGGAATTGATGTTCTGGAGTGGTTTCGCCAATCACCGGATCTCAATCCAATAGAAAATTTATGGAAAAAGTTGAGTCTACGCATAAGAGATCAAAAATATCAAGGAACTGAAAGTCTGAAGAAGAATGGATGAAACTGCTAAAATCTTCAAACAAGAATCTCGTTGAAAACTACAGAAAACGATTAAAGGCTGTTAGACAGGATAGAGGACATGCTACTAAATATTAACAAATCGTGTGAAATATTTTTACACAGTCAAATTCGAAAATTGGCAATAAAAGAACATAAAAACAATGTTTCTTAATTTTCCTTTGGTTAGTTAGACTATGTTCATTAAAATATTTAAAGTAAGTATCATTCAGATTGAACAATTTTTTGTGAATTTTTTTTTTTTTTTTTTTTTTTTTTTTTTTTTTTTTTTTTAAGCGTTTCACCCCAAGCAAGGCGGTAAGCCACTAGGACGCAAGGGGTTATAGAAGATTTGGAGCAAGATCAGATAGGAGTGATAGAGGAAAGGATGAGAAGGATAGTGGATAGATCAAGGCAACTGGAGATGTCTATTGACATTACATTTGAATAGTTGGAGATTATAGCTCTCAGGGAAACTGGAATAGGGAAGGGAGTTCCACAGGCGAGAGGTGCGAGATATGAAGCTATTGGAGTAAAAGAGACGGCTACAATTAAGTTTCAACAGTGAAAGGGTGAGAGCGGGATGCCAGCCTCGTAGGGTGTTTGAATTCATGAAGTCTGGGAACCAGCGAATGCAGCTCCTCGGAGCAATTACCATGAAAGTATTTGTAAAAAAGACAGGCGACGGCGCGTCTGTGAGAGAGCGACTGTAGACGAGATGCCAGATCAGGGCCAATTATATTGCATACCCGCCTCTGAATCTTATCGAGAACCCCGAGGGAAACAGAAGGGGCTCCAGACCATATATAGCAGCGATACTCCATGCAAGGGCGAATTGTTGATTTTTAGATCTGAAGGATCGATTCCGGGGAGAAAAATTTCCTGGCGCGGAGCCAACTTTCTTTGCGATGGACGAAGCAATTGACTCAATGTATTTGTTCCATCTCGGGTCAGAAAAAAAAAAAGACGTGTTACATACTTTTGATACCCACTGTATAGGTATCTGCCCCTTCCAAAGATTCGCTAAAAAAACAAAAAAAAAACGAGAATACATAATGAAAAAAAAAGCCACAAATTTAGTAAGTTTTATTCTCAAAATATTAAGAGGAATGACAAGGGATTTTTTGTATTGATTTTTTTTTTTTAATTCTTTTTAGAACCGTCGATACTTTGTCTAAAAATCTTTTTTCTGACGTCAAAGGTTAATCATAAATTAGTAGGTTAAAATTGAGCGTCTTTTTGCATCGAAAACACATTTTACATATGTTCCCCGCCCAACCTGCCACTTACTTAATTTTATGAAATTTTGATAATTTTTATTAATGCTTATATATATATATATATTATTATTATTTGTCAAGTAGGACACCCCGAATTACAGAAAATCTGTTCTGAATCGGGAAATAAACCTAAGACACTATTTAGAAAATCTTTTAATTACGTTTATGAATAAAAAATATATGAAGGATACTATTGTCTTGTAAAAACGATTCTTTTTTTTTCTTTTTTTATTCGATGAATAATTTAATTTTTACAAGATTTTTTTTTTTTTTTTTTTTTTTTTTTTTTTTCTTTCAATTTTAATTAGAATAATTTTTATAAACTCCTAAATCTTAATCCTGTATTAATTTGTATAAAAACTCCTTTTACTTTTCATAAATGGAAAAGCTTACAATTCAGCCCTACACCCAGTATTTTAAAAAGAATAAAACATGGTGATTTTGTAAACATGGGCGTCCATACATGACATTATCAGAATAAGTGCAATAACTAGAGTAAATCTGAAATTTATTGATAATTTTCTATCATTACCTCAACGAGCGTCTTCGTACGTGGGACTATAAAGCCAAACTACCTAAGATTCAATAACATAATGCTTAAAGTTTACTGAATAATTAAAACAAAAATTATAAAAAGCCTTTAAGTTGTATTTATGTAATTTTATAATAATTATCGCCAGCTTAGATAAATTTCCCAAACAGGAGGTTATTGATAAGTATCAACACCATATAAAACACTCGGCCTTGTTTAAAAAAAAAAAAACGTTTTTCTGTGACTTTTTAAATCTAAAAGTAATATTTTCATTCTTTTCTGGAGACACGGTGGAGTAATGGATAGTGGCTCGAATTGAAGAGCAGAGTTCGAATTCAGTCGAATCCATTATATTAAGTTGCGTGCTAATACCTTTGGGAAAATGTATGATTCCTCTTCTTCGATGTCCATTGGTAAATAGCAGGACAGACCGGGTTATATAACCTTGGATGACAACTGTCAGAAAGAAATGGCAACATATTGCGGGGGAAAAAAATCTACCTCGTTAGTCATGTGTCGAGAGATACATGATCGCCTAAGCGTGTATCATATTTCATTTATTTTGCACATTTCAGAAAAGTATATTTTTTTAATAAAGATAATTATGTTGACAGATTTGTGAATATGGGCAATTTTACTGGTAATCAAAAACTCATTCCACTCAATCTGAAATACAGCAATGTATTTTACTTATTGGAAATATTAAATTATCTATCTTTCAATTAAAACTAAAATAAAAGCTTCAAGAAGGTTTTTCCAAAGTTAATTTTATACCTTAGTTATCGCACACACATAAAATAGACATGAGAATATTCACAGAAAAACACAGGAATTTTACGTTGCGGCGCTGGGATAATGAAGCCGAGATGCTAGATCAGAGTGCATAACATTACAGACCTTTCTTTGGATTTTGTCGAATCTTGAAATATATAAACAAGATGCCTTCCAAAAGCTAAGCAAAGTATTAACAGGAAAATTTTGTTTAGAAACAAAGAAAAGGATACTGAACTGTTACGCTATATCAGTCGTACATGACAATCTCATCAGATGAAGAGTTATGAAACAAATGATTTATACAGAAGGATGATGAGAATATCATAGCCTGAATATGGCGAGCATCGACGAACTTTAGAGAAAATGGAGACAAATTGACTCTTAGACTTAACATCGGAAAGACAGTTGAAATTTCTAGAGCACATAAGGAAAGGGGGCTCTGAAAATTTGATACTCAAAGGATAAATTGAATGCAGTAGGTACTTAGAAAAACTTACCTCACGAACTTGAGTAAATGGATAGAACAAGGTTTAGGAAAGATAAACTTTATTAAGAGCTACAAAGGACAGGAAATTGTGGAGAGCCATGATCGCGAATGCCCTGAAGGGACACGAACATAGATCTATAGTTAATTACGAAACCCATTTTGCACTGTAGTTTTATTCCGTCAGTAATGCATGCATTAATTCCTTATCAAAGATAATTCCTTTCTTTATATTCAAACGTATTTCTATAGTAAATTTGTTAACAACTTCATTTAGTTAGAAATGACTGCATCATTTCTTGCTCACTGAGATTACCTTCTTGATCATCAATACATTTACATTCTTTGATGTGCCATGTCACTTCAGGACATAGGCAGTCATGGCCCTCCACATCTTTCTGTCCCTTGTAGCTCATAAGTTTTGTCTTTTGGTTATTTCTCCTAAAACCCCATTCTACCATCCAATTACTCGACCACATCAAGTACGTTACACGCTGCTTTCCTCTGTCCCTCATCTGTCCTGTGAGTATCAGATTTTACAAGCCCTCTTTTCATCTTTTGAGGAGATTGTCCAGCATTTGCTGCCATATAGGAGGACAGATTAGTAAAATAATGTGTGCCTTTGTATTTTTGTGAGGTATGAGAGCATGTATAGTTTAAAATGTTCAGGAATATACTAAGAAATATTAATTGCTTTTCCGAACGGCGTCGAAAAAAATAATTAAAGCGTGACTATTTGTAGAATATTTTCTCGGATGTGTAATGACTCAATACAAAACAGAAGCCGGTAGAGGGTCATTGGCGGTAAATGAAGGACAATATCCTCACAGACGAAGAGGAGACTTGAAGTAATAGATGTGGGTCTACAGAAGAATGCTGGGAATACTACGGACGAAGCATGTGAGCAATGAAGAAATTTTAAGTAAAATGGAAACAAGACACTTTAGTGCCAAATTCTCCAAGCTCTCTTTCCTCATGTGCCCTAGAAATTTCAACTGTCTATTTAAGATCTTAAAATCAGAAAGACTGTTTAAATTTCTAAGACTCGTAATGACAGAGGGTTTGGATAATTTGTTCCTCGTAGGACATACTGAAGACAGGAAACAGCGAGTAACCTACTTTAACAAGTTTGTGTAGGTGGATTGCAAAACAAGGAGGGTGGATAGTAAAAAAAAAAAAATGAACATTAAGAGCAACAAATAATAGGAAGTTGTGGAAAGCCATAACCACCCACGTCCTGTAAAGACAACTTAAAAGAATATGTACAACGCAAAAGTATTGTTAATGTCTTTACTAGAGAAGAGCATGTTTGTGGCAAACGATTTTACTATAGAAATGCATTGAAAAAGGAGTATTTTGTCAATGGTCAGAAATTAATGCAAATTTACTAATAATAAATATTGAGAATCAAATAAAGGAAATGTTTGTGGCCAGGAACATTAGAAGTTTTTCTAGTTTCTTGTTTATGACACGGTTTCCGGTTCCTTCTAAAATCTTTAACTCTGAAATCCCATTTTCCTCGATAGGAGCAGATAAGTTCCCTATCGTCCGGTTCACACTCCTCTCCGGTCTTTTGAACATGGATAGAGATTTATCCTTTGTTTTCTGTTTACGATTTGATTTCCGCTTCCTAAAGTTTTAGGATTCTCTTTGAATCCTAGAAGTCCATTGTGTCTTAGTGGCATTATCACATTGCTTGGAGTGAATTGATTAAAAGAATGAATGCAAGTGTTCCTGTCAGATAAAATGCTATTATATTTATCATGAATAATCTCCTTTACGAAGCAATTTTTTTCTTAAATATTTCGCTTACTTTCAATGCATACTTTTATTTTGCTATATATTCATATACTTGAAGATAATTTCAATGGCTGTCATATTGAATGATGTGAAAAATCCCTTTTATCTATATTAAATTTCTTGTTTATTTCTTAATATCCTGCTGTCTCTGTAGGATATCTCAAGCAACATAACAATCGTTAAAATTGTTTGCATAACATTTATACGACTACTGAAACTGTTGTCTACCTACCGCACCCATTTGAAAGGTGTGGGTGTTATATATCTCCAAGTATAGGATTGGTGTATACGGAATAAATTCCAATAACCAAAAAATACTCTTCTTAAGAGTGCTCATTACAGAGTAGAGCAAATAAAGATTTATTCGAAAATTATAACATATGTGTTATAAAATCACTACAAAAATAGCCATTTCGTTTCAACATTTTTGGTGTCTTATCAAGTTGAATGTAGAGTTTTAGAAGGTTCAAATCGACCAAACACTGCTCGATAGGGGAAACGCTGTTACATAAGCTGCAATGACCAATCAAAATACAAGTATATGAAAATTCAAAAAACTTGACAACGAACCTTGATTATAATAATTAATGCCTTAATGTTAGGGTTAGACTAAAATAAAAATCATTCTTTCTAACTAATTAATATTAAATTTTACTATAAAATTGAAAATTATCAATTTTAAATGTTAAATTTAATCTGTATTAAGTTTAAAATATAAAATTATTTAAAGAAGAAACTGAGGAAAAATATAGATATGTTATTATTTTTGTTTTAATTGAAAAGCCAAAATCTCGGAATAACCGTTAATCTAATGGGGATGTAAAACATTGTTACTCTTTAGATACACTTGAACTGGTGATATGGGCAGGGGAGGATGAAATCTTGCAAAAGACAATACATGCGCAATCAGATTATAATACACAAACACGTAGACATATTTAGATATAAAACACACACACAAACAAAACAGGAAATAGATGTCCACGACCTTAAAAAAGGAGACAACATACATACAATGAAAGCCATATATAAGCGATCATATACACATACATTGATAAAGAAACACACACACACATATACACACCTACAAATATTCAAATTTGAAAGTGTTAGTAAACGAATTCAGACTATTAAAATATTATTTACATGGGCAAAGATATATAGATAAAAGAGGGTTCATAAAATTTAAAAGGGGTTAGAATAGAAAAACAAATATTCGTCAATGAACAACGCAAAGGAAAAGGGCAATAAAATATACACAAATTGATAGAAAAATTAAATATATACGCATACACACAGAAAAAAAAACTCCAAATTCAAATGTCCAGGTAAAAAGTAACACTTAAAACCAACTAATACATAAAAAAGAAAATTATATATGTGTGTGTGTACACACATTCATCACTACAAATAGATACCTACATAAATTCTTAGATTTTTTATCTATAGAACCCTCTCTTGAAATTTGTAATTCATTTAAATAAAATTAAAAAAGAATATTAAATGTCAGGTGGGAAAACTAATATTTATAATTAATTTTTTTTTTTTTTTTAAATTAAGGAGAGGGGCAATATTAGAGAGAATATAAGGGAGAGAAAATATATATAATTTTTTTCCCTCCTTATATTCTCCTGTAACTCTTATGGACTGTCCCCTTGTTTAAGCTGGTGAATGCTGCCATCATCCTTAAATTCAGTCCATCGTTGGTGTTGCAAGGAGTTTTATTGGTCTCTCGCTCAACTGCGCCCCGCACGTAATAATGAAGAGATTGCAGTCGGAGGAGTTAGGTAGCCAGATGTAAGGGGTGATGACTGGTTTCTCCTGCTTGGGTGGCACGATGCAGAGTCCTGTTGCCAGACATGGGACTTTCCAGCAGCCACCTTGTTGACCTTGGATAGCCCTACCTCCCCAAGGCACTTGATATAAGCCTCAGTGTTGAGTCTGAGGACCTCACCAACAAATTCAGGAGTTCTTATCAAAACAATCAGTGACTTTTCCAACACTTTTCGAATCCTCTGCATTGTTCTCGGATTGACACCCAAACACTCTGAAATGTTCGCATTGTAGATTCTGACACGAAGCAGTACAGCATGCCGTTTCGAAAATTCTGGCGGAGTGAATTCCGTTATGGTGTTCTTTGTCTCACAGACGGTTCTCAACTGACCGTACGATACTGAGCAGTCGATAAAAAAACGCGTATACACGAAATTAAAAATATAAAATGGCAATTTACCCATCGCACTATATATATATATATATATATATATATATATACATACATATATAATTTCAATTAAAAGGTGCAAATATAATTTATTGATTCATGAATCATTCATACAAAAACAAATATAGAGGTTAATGATTTAAATGGCGATAATACATCCTCGCAAACTATATAAATAAGATACATCAACCCCGAACCTGTATATGAATGATATGATCCCCGTTTATAAATTCCAGTTGCATAAGATCTTTTTAATTTTTACAAGCTTTCGTCTCTTCCTACAGACATCATCAGGTATGGAAGTAGATTTTGTTCTTGTTTTTACTTCTCGGTAATAAGAGGACAACGAAAATTTAATCCGAAAAATGCTATGAGAAATGTGTTTCGGAACGTGCGGTCGCAACGCTGAGTTTGAATTTAAATGTTAAGGTTGTGCGTTTTTGTACAAATATAGCAATAAGAGAATTCTTTTTTTACTGGTAGATTTTCCGTGAATATGGCATGAACTATATTGTTCAATAATTACAGTAATGTCACACTTATTACGAGAGTTGCACGTTGGATCAGTTATTTTAATTTCAATTAAAAGGTGCAAATATAATTTATAAATTCATGAATCATTCATACAAATCATTCATTAGCTTCTATATTTGTCTTTTTGGTGTTTGCTTGTCAATCTGAGGACAATGCAGAGGATTCGAAAAGTGTTGGATAAGTTTAATAGTAATTATGAATGTACGAGAGCTCGGAAAAGTCACTCTGATCGTTCTGATAAGAACTCCCGGATTTATTGATGATGACCTTAAACTCAACACTGAAGCCTACATCAAGTACCTTGAGGTGGTAGGGCTTCCCAAAGTCAAGAGGGTGGCTGCTAAAAATCCCTGTTTCTGGCAACAGGACTCTGCACTATGCTTGTTGTTGCCCGGGTAAAATTGGAACATTTTACCCTGCGTATTTTATCAACAAATTAGTGTTACTGAAAAAATATTTTAATGCTCAAATTTAAAAAATAAATATAAACTCTTATAGATGCTTGGGGTTTCTTGGTAAACAGCCTGAGTTTTCCATTACCTACATAAACAGGTTGTTTAGAAATTCAGCTCCAAATAAACAGACATTGATTTGGTCACTAGTTAAACCTGGCGAAATTAGCCGGAGATCAGAGATCTTTATAGATTGCTCTCCGTTTTTATGGTCGTTGTAAAGTTGAGCTTGTCTGAGAATTGAAGTTACTTCAATTCAAATGACAAATCTGGAATTATGAGGATACAGAGACTGAATAAATCATGCTTTTTACTTCAGTTAAGATAGTTGTTTTAATGACATATTGGAGCTGCACAATTTTAGAGGGCCAACATTTCTGCGAAACTCGATAGGCGCCTGTGAGGAGGAACACCAGGCAACACAAAAACCGAGGAACACGTTTGGATTCTGAGCAACGTCACAAGTGCCTGGTTCTGTCAAATAACTTTCACAATTGAACGTCTCCTGCAGCGATGTTGTTACCAACGCTTTGCCAAGCTTCTTAATTGACTAAAGGTGTTAATATATACATGACTTAAGTTTTAATTAAGATAGGATGTAGTAAGTATACCGTCCAGTAGCATACATTTACTTGTCGACTTGACAAAACAGTTGGGTATGTCTTTAAAGGTTGATACATTGTGCCTATCTGTTCATCGGTAGGAGTAGTGGGCATACTTAATGTCTAAGTGTTGAGGGGTTTTATTTTTTAATTTTGAATTTCAATGATGAGACAGCCAAAGTGACTTGGATACATCCTCCAATCGAAAAATCACCTGAGCAGATTGGGTTAGCAAGTCTGGGGGTATTTCTAATAATTCCCCCAACTGAAAAGTTATGCACAACTTAAAAAAAAAAAAAAAAAAATCATACATTTGGATGTGACACGTGTACCTGGTATACTCACAACAAACCGATTGTCATGAGATGTCTATATATATATATATATACACACACACACACACACATACACACACTTTGTTGACGTGCTTCTCTCACACTCAGTAATAATAGTGGAATCATTTTGTGTACGTAAAAACAAGCTTTAAAATAAGAAAACTATTTTGATATACCCTAATAAACGAATAGAATAAAAACAGTTTGAAGTTACCCGCGTTACTAACATTAAAACTCCTGTTAAACTCCATATACACCCATGACACATTAAAAAGGCTAATTCGTGAAAATCCACTTTGAAAATCTAATCTGTATGTTCGACATCGAATATTGTTGATAATGCTTAAACATAATCATAGTTAAATGCTTTCATATTTGGATGTAACTCGAGTACTTGTATTTGACCTTTTGAACGAAATGTACAAGATCTTTTAGTATATTAAACAAGTAAAAAAAAAAAAAAAAAAAAAAAAGTTAATAGGAATATGAGTAGTATCGTTAGGATTGGACAATGTAGTCAATTTATAGCTACTTGCCTTAAGTGACGTTAGACAATCTTAGAAGCCCTGATGCCTAGATTATTCACTCTAAGCGTTTCCCTTTTGACTGATTATTTGTCGATGGGTAAAAAATTAAAAAAAAAAACTGTCAATTCAAGAAAGGTTTCAAAACAAAGGGTATCGATTTTGTTTGAACAACTTTTGCGTTTTGTTGTTTTGCCATTTTTTGGGGGGGAGGGGGGTTCTTTTTGGGGTTTTTTGTTCTTTGTTTTTTTTGGGGGGGGTTCGTTTTTGTTTGTAACAATCACTGAGCCGTACTAAATGAACTATTGGCACATATAGGCATGGGCAGTGGAATGAGAAAATGTACTCCCCCCTCCGTAGATTATTATCGGGATCGACCTACACAAGGCCGAAAGGTTGTGATAGTAATAACAAAGATGCAGACAATAGTCTGCATGTAAATAACTCCTCGGAGAAACAGAAGAAAGCAGTGTATAGCCTACATACCGAACTTGTGTAAAAGTATGACAGAACAAGAGTTGTGAGGGGTAGAGAAAAGGCAAACATTACTAAGCTAGAAAGGATAGGGAGTTGTGAACCATGATCGAACACGTCCTGTAGATAAATGACACCTAAATCTAAGTCCAGTTTAGCGGCCCCTGCCAGCTTTCATGTAGAAATTCTTTCCCTTAATCCTCAGAAACAGCCAATGTGGTGTAATCATTAAAAAAAAATTCTGGTTGGATAAAGAAATAGGTGATCCGGGTTCGAATTCCAGCCGTTCTTTATATCCACATAGGTGCAAATACCCTTGCCATATCTGGGCTGGAGC
Source organism: Acanthosepion lycidas (assembly GCA_963932145.1). NCBI lineage: Eukaryota > Metazoa > Mollusca > Cephalopoda > Sepiida > Sepiidae > Acanthosepion > Acanthosepion lycidas. The sequence continues at coordinate 5,492,179 of OZ010610.1, read as the reverse complement.
TGCAAAGTCCTCATTTTGTAGTTGTGATAGAGAAAATTTTTACGAAACTTTGTGGGTAATGAATTATTTTTCACTCTCTGACCCCCTTTCCCACTGGCCAAACGTCGTTAGCCTTTCTCAACTCTATTGCTATTTTCATGACAAATGTCCAGACTTACTTGAACAGAACTATCTATACTATATCCACGAGTTCGAATCCTCCTCTTTCGCTTTGTATTCAGTTGGCAAGAAGGAAGTTTCACGCAGACAGCTTCTTCCCCGACACCCAGAATTGTTATTTTGTGGAATAGACTTCTTCGATCTCATTCAGTAACTATTTTGAGTGATTCTCGAGCCTTGTATTGGTTGAACGACAGTATTAGGTTGGTGCAAAAATAATGACGTAATAATGTCGTTTTTGACGTTAAAAAATACGTCAAAAAACTACACTATTACGTCATTATTTTTGCACCAACCTAATATATAAAAAAAAATCAACTATAATAGGAATTTAAATATCCCAGACTCTGTAAATTCTCTATGTCCGTCCCTCTGTGTGTCCGTCCCTCCCTCTGTGTGTCCGTCCCTCCCTCTGTGTGTCCGTCCCTCCCTCTGTGTGTCCGTCCCTCCCTCTGTGTGTCCGTCCCTCCCTCTGTGTGTCCGTCCCTCCCTCTGTGTGTCCGTCCCTCCCTCTGTGTGTCCGTCCCTCCCTCTGTGTGTCCGTCCCTCCCTCTGTGTGTCCGTCCCTCCCTCTGTGTGTGTGTGTGTGTGTCCGTCCCTCTGTGTGTGTGTGTGTGTGTGTGTCCGTCCCTCTGTGTGTGTGTGTGTGTGTGTGTGTCCGTCCCTCTGTGTGTGTGTGTGTGTGTGTGTCCGTCCCTCTGTGTGTGTGTGTGTGTGTGTGTGTCCGTCCCTCTGTGTGTGTGTGTGTGTGTGTGTGTGTGTGTGTGTCCGTCCCTCTGTGTGTGTGTGTCCGTCCCTCTGTGTGTGTGTGTCCGTCCCTCTGTGTGTGTGTGTCCGTCCCTCTGTGTGTGTGTGTCCGTCCCTCTGTGTGTGTGTGTGTGTGTGTGTGTCCGTCCCTCTGTGTGTGTGTGTGTGTGTGTCCGTCCCTCTGTGTGTGTGTGTGTGTGTCCGTCCCTCTGTGTGTGTGTGTGTGTGTCCGTCCCTCTGTGTGTGTGTGTGTGTGTGTGTCCCTCTCTCTGTGTATCTCTCTCTCTCTCTCTGTGTCTGTGTGTGTGTGTGTCTCTCTCTCTCTCTCTCTGTGTCTGTGTGTGTGTGTGTGTCTCTCTCTCTCTCTCTCTCTCTGTGTCTGTGTGTGTGTCTCTCTCTCTCTCTCTGTGTCTGTGTGTGTGTCTCTCTCTCTCTCTCTGTGTCTGTGTGTGTCTCTCTCTCTCTCTCTGTGTCTCTGTGTGTGTGTGTGTGTGTCTCTCTCTCTCTCTCTGTGTGTGTGTGTGTGTCTCTCTCTCTGTGTGTCTCTCTCTCTCTCTCTCTGTCTCTGTGTGTGTGTGTGTGTGTCTCTCTCTCTCTCTGTGTGTGTGTGTGTGTGTCTCTCTGTGTGTCAATTGTTTGTTTTTTGTTTTTTTTGTTTTTTTAACGTTTCATTCTTCTTTCATTTGTATCTTTTGTCCTTTTCTCGGTATGTTCACACATCTATATATGTTTGTGGTTTTCGGACGACGACCCATAGGGTAGCTTAAGGGAGGCTGAGAAAGCCAAGCCTGAGAGACGATTATGTAAGACGAACAATCAACAAGTGAAGAAAGCACACTGGGATTTTTTTTAATTGAAAAATAAATAAATAAAATCGTCCATTCCAAGAATGCACAGTTACTTGGACAACTAAACAAATTTTGACAAAGAATCACTGCCTAAACTGAACATTACGGACCACGTATGTTTACGAACGTATACATACAATGACTGCCTATATCCGGGTACATAACTTGAATGTATGCAAACACCTACATTCATAATATATACTAGCAGAGGTCTTAATCATAACGAAACTTGTAAGATGTGGCAGTTTAAGGAGAAACCCTGAAGAGCTGTTCACTGAGTGAGTAAAAATTAGTGGTAGCTCTAAAAAAGTATGACAGCGTTCTCTGAGAGTTTAACCATCAAATTATGGTAGCCTTTAAAAAAGAAGGCTAGAATACGTTCCTTGAGTGTTACAGTGGTAGTCCCTAAAAAAAAAAAAAAAAAAAAAAGCGGGTCCTTTTTTCCGTTTTCGTTTATGCGCATCAACAGACGATAGTATACCGGAGTCATGGCAACGACTTCTCGTGAAATGGACGCGGAATCTAATGCCGACAAAAGAGAAAGAGAAACGGTCAGTAAGTTAAACAAAAGGAAAAATATATAAAGTGCATCACTCACCCAAATCATACGTGGAAACAGGCAAGCCGGAAGGAGTGAAGAGTTACAGAATTTTATGACTACAAATGGACAAGTGAATAGCCTACAACACCTATCTGTAGACATTTTTAGTTTTTCCATTTGTCCCACCCTAGAAGAACCAACATATATCTATCCATGGGAGAATCAGGTCTCACCTAAATATAGACCTGCTCTGGAGAGCGTTTGTCCTTGAAATTTGTTGATTGATATCGCGATATCTTAGTGAAAATTGAAGTCTGCGCGGAACAAAGGATATTTTCGCACTTGATAGTGAGTGGTATCATACCACATCCTGTAAGAATAGTGGCCTAAATAACATGTGGCAACAGATTCTTAACCACAAGGCGGGTTCCGTTGCAGAACCTTGGCGGTTCCAGATTCCTCAGCAACATTACGGTTCCGATTTTGAAGCGCAATGCATGAGGAAGTAGTCCGGAGGATTTCACAGTTTAGAAACTCTACTGGTTGGTGAACCATATCTTGTGTATCAGCAACGTTGTCAATTGACTTGTAGGTTTGAAAGCTTCTTGGTAGGCATTTCAAGTTTTTCATTGATTTTGGCAACACTGGTGTTTTTCAGGAGCCAAAATTATTAGCCTGATCTGGAAAGACAGCTTTGAGGTCGTGAACAGTATTTACCTCGGAGCATATTTGTGAAACTTAGATCTCGCCAGCTTCATCCGATGGCACGTTGCCGTCACCGATTTCTAGAAGGTCCTTTGAAAATTGGCTCGAGATTTGGTCCTCGAACAGTTCATCTCATCAAAAGTCAATATTTTAACCTGTTGCCACATAGACGATGACTTAATTCATGCTTTCACTGTATCCGCCCTTGTACTTTGGAAACAACGGGGAGAGTTTACCTGAAAACACCTGATAGGACAGGTACACCCGCCCGCTTGGATGTTGACAATCCTTTATGACCCGCAAAGTCCTATCCAAGGCTTCGAGAGTTCCTTTCTGGGCCATCGTGCACTCATCCCACGCAATGAGCTCATACCTTTTCAGGACGTCAGCTTTATCAGAACCCTCGTCGATGTTGCAGATCACTGAATCAAACGATGTCAAATTAATTGACATCTGGAAGGTGGAATGCGCTGTCCTACCACCGGGCAGAAAGGTTACAGCAATTCTGGAGGATGCCACAGCCAAGGCGATCCCCGTTCTTTTGCCGTACTTTTGCGATGAATAGCTTCGTTTTACCAGTCCCTCCAGGTGCATCCAAGAATAACAAACCACCTTTCCGAAGGCGAACAGAGTCGAAAATGGTATTGTAAGCCAACTGCTGGTCTTTAAACAACTTTGGCTCGTTTTCGCTGACATACCGTTCAAGCGCGTAGACATCGTAGGAAGTTTCCTGACTTATGCCTGTTGAAAGTGTATTTGAACTCGTTCGACGAACTTGGGACAGGCCGTAAGTTTGCAATGAATTTCCGCCCATAGAAACTATCCTATCTTCGATGTCAGTAAGCGCTCTGTTTATAAATTCGTCACTGAATCCTGCGTTAAGGCTACGAAGCATTAATTGCCCATGGTGTTTGAAGTCTTCAGAAAGGTCCTCTTTGTATTTCTTCCATAAAGACACCATATCACTGAGCAATAACAAAGCGTTATCGGAAACTTCTTGTTCGCATTGCAGCAGCTTCCATGATAGTTGCCTCCCACTGAGCACCATCTTCCAGTAGCCAGTGTTTGAAGCAGGTCTCGTGATATGTTCTGCAAACGTATCCATTAAACCTTTAAGTCGTCGAAACACATTGGATCTCTTAACTCATGTAATAGAAGCCAAAGGTAAAACCACTCCTGCTGGCTGGGGTGGATTGTATATACTCTGCCAAAGCAATGGTCAAACTTGATGCCATCAACAGTTTCTCTTACCTTTCTTCATGTCCATCTGTTGTCTTTCCAAGTGTCGTATGATTGTACTTGAGGATTTTGAGGGATTTGAACCAAATCAATTCTGTTAAAGAATTGATTGGATAATTAGTAGTGTTCATGCGAACAGATCAAAGGTCATGTTCGTAGTTCACCACCTTATTGTCAGGCCATGGACATAGTGTTTACTCATTTACCCCCTCTAAGGACGTGGTATAGGCAGACATTCACACGAATTAAGGGGGTGAAAGTGTGCATTATTAATGTTTACACGCACAGGTCAAAGCTTGTTTGCAGTCATCCCCTTGTCAGACAATGCGTAAAAGGTATTAAGGAATATAGTAGTGAAAAACGGGGCATTATGATCGTAGGCGGTAATAAAGGGGAGGGAAACTGAGTAAACACTAAGGACGTAGTTAGTAGTTTACTCCAAATAAGACGCTAAAAGGGTGAGGCGCATCAAAGATCATGCTTGCAGTTCACCGCGTGTTATCACACCATGAAAGCAGTAAAATTTAATTAAATAGCAGAAGTTTACTCCATTTAAGCGAATTAACTTGATACAAAATTAGTTCGAAACATTCTTTGAAGCATAAGTAATGTTCGTGCAAAATTTTGAGCGAATCTGTTGGAAACTGCTGAATAGCAAAAAACGAATTTTACAGTTATTAGCGGATTTTTCGCGATTAACGCAAATGACCTTAAAAAAAATTAAATCAAAAACATTTTCATAAGTAATGATAGGAGTTATGGGCAAAAAACTGGTTTTAAAACAGCTTTTCGCGGTTTTTCGCGGGGGTCCAGAAAAAACCGTTGGTCTTGACCACCGTTTGAGCATAAGCTGTCAGTGTGTCAAGTTTGAGCGAAATTGGTTAAAAAGTGTGGAAATTGATAACGAACATACATACATAGACATCTTCTGTTATATTATCTTAATACTTTGATTAGCTTTTGGAATGCATTTTTGGCTATCCCAATGCGCCTTCGTGTTTCAATATCGCACTTTCTGTCCTCTGTTAAAATACTTTCCAGATATTTAAGTTTTTGTACTTGTTTGATATTGGTATCTCCGATTTGTAATTTGCATTTTGAGGTCCTTCTTATCGCAGGTATTTTTATCTCCCTTAAGATTCTCATGACATATGTAAAGTATTTGTGCGATGTCCAGTGACCTCGATTTTTTTTTTTTTTTTTTTTTTTTTTGGATTTACTTGATTCTTCCGTTATGTCGTGTATCACATTTATTTAATCTCGTCTTTCGAAATCTAATTTGATAGAATAGCATGACTACAGCCAGAGCGGTGATGATACGGCATCACTGGTCGGAAGGGCTTTTTAGAACTGATGTCAATGACCACACGCAGGGAGTGAAATACCAGGAGCGGTAGAAACACCTCCTACATAATGGTAAGACATTAGTAGCAATGGTATCTTCGTCTAGCTAATGTCATACAATTATGTGTAAGATGTTACTGCCTCACTCTCTCATATATATATATATATATATATATATATATATATATATATATATATATATATATCTATATCTATATCCATACTATCTATCGGGTATGGAGAGGAATCCGACAAAATGATAGGATAAAGAACAAGTAGGAAACAAATCTCAATCTAACATAGGGGTACCCCCACGAGATCGCAAAAAGAAGAGCATAGCATGATGAAAAAGACGCCAAACTTGACGAAAACAAAATTTTATCGTCTAAATGTTTGTTATTATTAAGAGGAAAGATCAAAGTATTTTGGGGGTATTTTTTTACATTTTTTAATCGTTCCTAGCACTGTGACATCCAATTGTGACGTCAGCCGATCCCGGGTCTTATCCTGGTCACGGCGCCAATTGTGATGATCTAACCTTTAAGTGATTCGGATGGGAATCTGGTTAGATTCGATATAAGCCTCGTCGTTTCCAACTCGCATCCAACGTCTGGTTACCGAAGTAACTACTTTGATCTCCAGTCTGCCTACCCACGTTGTGAATTGATCTTAGGCAGACGAAATCAATCAGCGTCGGGGCCGTACTGCAAGCTTGAGTTCGAATGAGGGCGGTATCGCACAAGTACGTGCAAAAGAAAATAAAATAATAAATCGAAAATGGTACCAAAAAAAGGATAACAATATTTATATCTGGTTGCTGGATACATAGGGCTGCGTCTATCTCCCGACCCGCTATATGGATTGTGACACGTGGTTTTTAGGCGAGTCTTAACATCTTAAGTTGTCTGTTCCCTAATAAACTGGCTCTTGGTGTGTCTTCAGGCGAAATTCACAAAGCTTATTTTGGTGGTGTGAGTCTAAGTCGTTCTTCAAAAAAATAAATAAGTTCTTGGTTAGAAGATGAGTTCGGAAGTTGCGCGAATCTTGGTCAGCTCTTCGTGGTGGGTCTTCAGAGCTCTCAACTGGAACTCTCGAACTGCTTTTCGCTCGCTGCGACTTATATGGACGCCGATTCAAAACCGGGGGTGGGCTCGTCGGGGTTTGAGGTTCCTTGATAAGTCTAAATCTATAAACCCCTTTTGTTTTCGGTCAGGAAAAATTTATTATTTCCATTTTTGGAAGTCTTCTCTTACTCCCACCTTCTCTTATTCTCATATGGACACCTCACCATGCCCCAGAGGGGCGTCAACGGTCCTCCCCACTTCTTCGTAGTAATCCCTCATACCTAAAATTTCTGCGGCTGCCTCCTTGCGTCACATGATCACCTCCGCCTGGCTGGTTAGCATTCAACCAATGGTCGATCAACAGTGTGGGCGTGACTAGACTAGCCTTGTTCTTAAAAATATATATATATTTTGCTCAAAGAAAAAAAAATTATCTTTTTCTTTTCCTTTTCTTTCTTTTGTTTCTCTCTTCTTCTCTGGCCGCCAAGAGGGCAATACGACCCGTAGAGTGATAATCTCAATTCTTATCCTAACGTCACGGCATATGGAATTCTCCAATCAGATTTTCGCCAGCACCAAGAGGCTAGTCAACCAGACACACTCATTCTTCGGCGCCAACGAAATATTATTTCGCTGTCATATTCAAATTCCAACACAGCCCAGATGTGTTTTCTCTCAATAACACCTCCCATCGACAAAGACCCAACCTAGAGATGGCTCTCTTTGTGTGTGGTCAACAGATGACCTATTAAATTGTTTTCAGACAGCATTGTTTTCGACTATCAAAATAACATTTTCAAATGTCTCTTCTCGTAGGTGACTTTATCTTTAAAATTTCCTCGCGGGGAATTTCACCACTCCTGATAATCTGTTTGCCACAAAGACACAGTTAATTCTTTATCTATCTAAACAAAACAATGTATCAACCTAGACTTTGTCAGCTAGCCCTACGACAATGGCCGTCAGAATTTTCACCATGTTTTCCATTATCAAAATAACATTTTCAAATGTTATTTCTCGTGGGTGGCTTCACTTTATCATATAAGTTAAGTCTCGCCTCTCTTTTTCTTTCTTTTTTTCTCTTTTTCCTTTCCTTCTTTTTGCGCCCCTAAATGGTGTCACAGCACGTCCGAAATTTTCGTTAAAAATCTTGTTCCATTTTTATAAAAAAATTGGAAATCTCCTTTTTGAAATTCTTTTAAATATCAATTATCATTTTTTTCAAAACTTTTTTAAGAAAATCAGAATTTATGTTTATCTAAAATATTTTGAACCAAGCTTAACTTAGCTTCTGTGCCGAAAAGATGTAATTTGAAAATAAAACAAAGCCGGTCATAAACTTTTGGGTCACTTGACAGGTGAATGACATATTGACGGATTCCGTGAATCTACGAAAGGAGAAAAGTGAAATAATTTACATTTAAGTGAACAAATTATTTACCTCATTATTTTTAAGGAAAATTTTTAGTGCTCTAATTTTTTTTTTTTTTTTTTTTTTTTTTTGTACTTAGCTTTCACCGTTACGTTTACGATGCTTTATGAAAAATATATTCTAAAGAAATTAAAATAAGACTGTTGAGAGTGAGACTGAATTTCATATTTCATAAGAAATGTATCTAATTAATTTATAGGTCCCTTATGAAATTTTATCAGAAGTGTGCATAAAATACTATAATTTTATGTACATTTATTACATTTTACTGTTATTTGTATTTCCATTCATTTTATTATTAATTTTGACATTTCATTTATGGAAAAATGTCATAATTGAAATTAATATAAAAATAAGATCATATAAATTTCATAAGATGATACTGATACTTGTAGGCACCCTTCTCAATTAAAATTAAAAAATCAAATTAACTTCTCCACGCGTGTTTCGCAAAAGTAAAGGCCTGACCAGCAGAGAACAATGCTTAACTCAAATAACGCAACCTAATTGTATTCGGGTTGGTCTTCCGTACTTTATAATTACAGCCCGATTATAAACACAAAATTACATTTCTTCATTACTGCGGTTCTTCTGATTAATCAAGATGATACAATTTACAACGAGCTAAAAAAGATCTATCGCATAAGGAGACTTAGAAAACCCTATGCAGCTTTTAATTAATCTTATATTTTAACAACTTAAATGTAAAAATCTGTTAATTAAGAAATAACAAATAATTGTATTAAAAATTCATTTTTCATTGAAAAAATTTTTTGCTTTCAGAAAATATTGTCCATATTCATAAAAACAAATAAAAGCATTTGATATTAAATATCTTTGTTTCATTGAGTCTTGTATGTTACAATTCAGAGCTAATTTTCAGGTAGGGGGTCCAATTAAAAACATGATTTGCATTCCTCAAAGCCTTGTGCTTTTAACTATTGTAATCACTAAACCCGATGCGACCGAATTTCTAGCGTTTTCATAAAATTAGTTATGGGGGGGGGGTAACAAAACATTTTATTAAAGTCATGACAGATATATTTTTTTTTTATATTTACTTCAAAATGTTTTACTTTATTAAATCTTCGTCAAATATCAAGATATAAATGATGTTCTTTATCACACACACACACATACATACATATATATATATATATATATATATATATATATATGCAAAAATTGTCAATATATAAATTTGTGGTGTCTGTTCATTGTACGAAGATGAGATGCAGCATGAAGCCATTTCCTGCTTATGAACCCACACAAGTGTGCGGGAATAAATCCAAAACTTCGTCATTTTTCTGTAGCAAATCATACATCTTAGCGCAATATGATCGAGCTGCTTTGTAAATGAATATCCAGAAACACTTATGTTCACCCAATACTCAAATTAGAGAATTACTGAATGAGGTATGTGATATTAACGTAAAGGGGAATTTAGAAAGTGAAGACGGATATGGCGGATAACATTTGTTCTGAGATTTGCAGAGATTAAGATAACAGAGTTTCAGGAATTATCCACACGGGAATATGTACCATAAAGTAGTGGTTCTTGGACATAAGCTTTCGGGGCAGAAAATCCTTCTTATTAATGAAATACGGAGGGACTAATGATGATTCCACTCTGGAAGAAGCAAGACGGGTCTAGGCTGTAAAGTCCTGAACTGGTGACACTAAAGAATGGAGTTTCATCTGAAATATTTGCCATGGAAATAGCGATAGGCTTACGACGTTGTGTATATAGGAAAGGGGTTGTAGGGAGGAAATAATCCATCACCCACAAAACAGCGCAAATCGATTTTGAACTTTGTCAATGAGGACTGGGTATCCCAGCCCGATGTTCTATTTTGGCGTATCACGTCCGAGGACGGGAACAAATCTGATAGCAAGACAAATCCGTGAAGGATTTGATGAAATAGGAATTAAGTGAGGGTCTTGGTTATAACGTTCACTTTCCAATTTCTCCATAGTCGATTTGTCAGTAAGATGATTTTATTACCGATGACCCCATAGTGCGGTACCGTTTGAAAGTGACTAAACTCATTATCACATTTTGATGCAGGCTTGTTGAAACTGTTGATCACGCCAGATGATGCGTTCTCTCCTAGAAACTATAACTACAATCCGCTCAGCATAGTTCCAGTGCAAAGTACAGGTGGGGCTCTACGGGCTGGACAAACACATATATACTTTAGCAGAAACCGGAATTGGGTAACCGCTATGGCAGACCTGTGTGCACGGAAGCTACTAGACGGTCAGTGTGTATATGTGCGCATTAATGCGTGCATAGGTTACGTACATGGACTGTAGACGTAGATTGACACAGGGCAATAACGAGAAATGCGTCTATCGTCTACTTAGCACGAGTTACTCGCGCGAATTTGTAAACAGTGACTGCTACTGCTGATGCAAAGCTTTTCTATGAATTGAGCTCTCTGAGTCACTGGCGTGTTTATTCAAAAATGAATACGTAAAAATTCACCTTCTCTGCCGGGAGCTGATGGCTTAGGGAGAAATCTCCCACTGATGCCAAATCATCAGTTTAGTTTCGATCCTGGTTTGAGGCAATCTGATGTCTAAACACACTGAGCTGTGATACAGCGAAACAGTCTGTTTGCGGATAACATTAATGCTTTTAATTTAATTATATAATTAAATTTGAAGGTTTTAGCTTCGGTTTTTGAAACCTGGTAATTCATGTGTAGCGAAGTAACCATATTTAAATCAGTTATTTTATAATATTTATGTTCCGTAAATTTTCATTGAGCACCGTTTTGTAAAAATATCAATAAGGACACCTGATTATATATCTTACTGTTTTTTTTGTTTTTTTTTTTTTTACTATAAAATATATAGACAAGTGTAAAACTATACTTAGTTTTAGCCGACGCGTTTTGTCATCGATTGAGTATAGTTTTCCTCTTGTCTTTTTATTCATTTTGTCTCTTCTACAGATATACTCCACCTTAAGAATATTCACATACACGCAGACATACACACGTGTGTGCATGAATGGAGAGATCTCTAACACACATGAACTATAGTTCAGCACTGCTGTTTTAACAGTAAAACCTTTAGACTCACACGCTATTAGTCTAAGGCCGGGTGGTTATTTTGAAAGTTGTCACCTGAGCAGATTGTTAGGTGGGGTTTGGGGGTTTCGCAGGAGTTTAACGGTACTGATTAAAGACTGAAAAATGCCGACCTTCGAATTTTAGTGACATTCGTCTTTTCCCCCCCCACCCTCTTCTCCTTCGGGTAAAACATTTACTTATTTGGGTTTTTAGTTTATTTATTTTATCGTCATGGACGATTACCTACCGGAAAGCGGACAAAAGACTGCTTTCTTGAGTAAATTTGTCTTTCATCGTACCTTTTTATTTGCTCCTTTTTTTTTCTTTTTTTTTTTCTTTTTTTTTTTTTCTACTCTGCTTCTCTCGTGTATTAGATAACTAGGTAGGTAGACAAATAACGCAACTAGTTGAGAATATTTTTATAAATATTTTGGCTATGTGCTAAAGTCTTCAGCGTTACTTCTGTCAAAACTAGTGTGAAAACAAATTTTGAAACTGCCTGCGTCTCTCGCTTCGTGCGCATGTGCAGACGTTACAATGTCAACAATGCTCCGACTGATGAAATAACGGATGAAACGCATCACAAAAAAAAAACTTTAAAGTTTGGCATATTTTTCTAAATACTGTTTGTTGATATATAAAATTATACAAAATTACATATCGTTATATTGCGGAGTTAGCACCACCTTAATTCCCAAATTGTCACTAGGGGTCATTCTCCCTATACTATAAATACTAGGCGACTTCTCGCTTCGTTCTCTTTTTCATTTCTTCATTTCGGTGACAATAATGTAAGGGCTCTTAGAAGATCGGCGTTTTTCCATTTGTGGGAGACGCCATGAACATTATACACACATACACGTACGTACCAACGTTCACACACACACAAATATTATTGTCTGTCCATTGTAAAATTGTTTTGTTTAATATATATATATATATATATATATATATATATATAATGGAACTTGTTTCAGTTATAAAATTTTGTGTGATAATCTTAAGTGGCATTTAAGACCCGCGAGTGATTTACAAAGGAGGCCACATATGGAGCAAGTGTGAGGATTGTGAGATGAGGTCACTGTTAGATTGGCTGACCTTTTAGAGCTTGCTCTCGCTTCTTGAAGATGATTCGGACAAGCAGATTGAAAATTGCTGAGTCCACTAAAATATTAGGTTGGTGAAAAAATAATGTCGTTTTCTCACATGTGTTACTATGTGAGAAAATGACATTATTTTTGCACCAACCTAATACGTTGATCTCCATTCTACCCGTCCAAGGCTAAGCGCTCAAGGGTGTTATGTGGTATATTGTTTATAATATATATATATATATATATATATATATATATATGTCTTGTTTGTCTTTATCTTCAGTTGGACTTAATTCAGGCCATCAATATATCTTGGGTAAGTAGAGCTGTTAGGTATATGTCTAAATGTGGTGAATTCTAAGAATTCAAAAAAGGCAAGCGAGAACACCCCTGACAGTAGACCCCATGGGTAAACCGAATTTTTGTTTGTAGAATATTAGGGTTTAGTATAAACCCACTAACAAAAATGATCTTACAAATTTCTATTCCCACCACAACCGGAGAATAAAATCTGGAATAATTATAGGATTATACAAGATTCATAATCCTACCCTCCAACATTTCAACTAAACTCGCAAATGAATTAGTCCTCCCTAATAAGAGGATTGTTGCAACTACCAACAAAAACTGAGATCTAATAAGGATGAAAAATAAAATAAACTCTAGTATTTGAATTTATTTTATCAAATAAAATGTCTACAGTTTAATAACATGTACATTGGAGAGATTTCACGTGATCTAAGGACCGGCATCCAGGGAAACAAGAGATTTGTGTTTAGATAAACATTTAAATTCTCTCGTATTACATCGCAACAACGTAGGACATGACTTTAATTCCAACAATGGCAACTTTATCCAAAAAAGAACATAACTCTTTAAAGAGTAAATATTATGAAAATATATTTATAGCAACATTACAAACTATTAACACAGGTTAAAAAAAAAAAACTATATTACATCACCATTTTTTTTTTTTGATACATTATTCATGAATCTAACTTATCTCTTCCGAATACATACATACATACATATATATATATATATATATATATATATATAAACGCACGAGATATACTTTAATGAAAAATTTTTCAAAACATCCTGCAGCGTCTAACCTTTACGCACTTTAACATCCAGAATGTTTTCTTACACTTATTTGAATATTATCTGTTACTTCATTATACGTGACACGTATCCAATCAAAACACCCTACTGCATCTTACTAACTTTTACACACTTCAGCATCGAGAATATTCGCCACACATATTTAAATATTATCTGTTACTTCGTTACACGTGACACGTATCTAACCAATAAGAATACAACATACCATTAATCTGCGTCTCTTTGTTTTTTATCATTTCTGTCTTGATATCTGAAGCTTTAAAGTGAAACATGTCAGATTAAGATCTGTTTCCTACTTGTTCTTTATATATATATATATATATATATATGCACATTTCATTGAATACGACAGACAAGGTGCTTTGATTTAGGTTTTTTATACAATTTCTCATGCGATTTACTAATTTTTTCTTTTCAGATAAATTATATAAAAACTGTCCGAATGTCCTTTTTTTTTTTTTTTTTTTTTTTTTTTTTTAAGTAAATATTTTAACTGTTAAACAAGAAATAGTTTGTTGCATGTATGTATTTGTTTTCATTTTTCAAAACATGGTCAAGATATTGTGTCCATGTTCATAGTTGATATTAAGTGTTGGTTTTTGCTTTTATTAATAAGGCTTCCATTATTTCTTATTTAACAGTTAAAAGATTTAATCGCTCGGAAAAAAACATTCGGACAGTTATATATATACACACGCACGCACAACATAAAGATTTCAGTTTGACCGTTTATATGACGTCACCTTCACTGAATTGAATTTGATTCCATCAGACGTTAGAATGCCGGAATTAAAAACATTGGGAACATTTTAGATTTTATTGCTTTTTGGTTAAGTTGTCCCAGGTTTAAATTCTCTCGTGGTCCTCATTTCATTTTAGCTTTAGATCCATATTTTTCTCCTTTTTGTCTTCAGTATATCACGTTGCCAAGTTTTTACTGTCTGCCATTCTCAACTAAATTCTACCTCAAATCCCCATCCAGTCGCCATATGCACTAATAAATATCGATCCAGTGAATTCACCATTATATGCATAACATCATACATATAGTGAATATCATGCAAGTATACGATAGTATTTCAGTCACTTACACCTGCTGACGCAATACAGCAAGTTATAGTTGGTCTGATTGAACGAGTCAAGCATCTATCATGTCCCAATACTTGTTCCATGGGGAATAGATCTGGTGATCGTACTGGTCAGGTAGGTTATCGAACTTCTTGCAGAGCATGTTGAGTAGAATTGTCATCGTGCTGACAAGATTTATCCTGCTGCAACAACACATCTTATTGCAGGAATGGCAGCAGAAATTCTTAGATCGCATGAGAACAATGTTCTGGACATACATGACGCTGTTCAATATTCACTTAACACAAAAGGCCAGCTACATTTGTAATTTATGGTACCGATACAGGCAGTGAGTATTCGCACATGTGAGGTTGAAACTGGCTAGTTTCAACCTCACATTGGCGAATACTCACTGGAAGACGCCGCTCTGAAAGTATTCAAGACACGCAAATATGACTTCGATGAAAGCAAGATTGTGTTGTAGCGTTAAGTGGAAATGTGTGTGAATAAGTTTCCCAGCACTAAGTTTGAGACTCTAGGGCCACGTTTGCTCCAATCTGTACTATGGGTGCTTCAGTCTACCATTGCTGCTCTTTGCAATTCATCGACCTTTCTGCCTTACGTCAGCCTATGCTAAACAGT
The DNA here is from genome assembly GCA_963932145.1 of Acanthosepion lycidas. NCBI lineage: Eukaryota > Metazoa > Mollusca > Cephalopoda > Sepiida > Sepiidae > Acanthosepion > Acanthosepion lycidas. The sequence continues at coordinate 5,477,091 of OZ010610.1, read as the reverse complement.
AAATACGGTGGAGTAATGGATAGCCGAGTTCGAATTCCAGTCGAATCAATTACATTCACTTACGTGCTAATATCTTTACGAAAAGTATGAATCCTCTTCTCTCTTCTCAGTCATGGGTAAATAGCAGGACATACCCGATTCCATAGCCTTGGATGGCAACTAGTCTACCGCAAAAAGAAATGGCAACCTACTGCGGGAAAAAAATTTGCTTTCTCAGTAATGTATCGAAAGATACATGATCACCCAAGCGTGTATTACGCATTGCACATAACTGACTGAGTTACAAATCAAATTTTAACTGTCGATCGGGAATGTAATTTTATGCCAGTGCTTTCAGGAAGACTGGGATCCCGAAATGAAATCAATCTGGGGGTTATTGAAGTAAAAAGAGATATAAAAGAAACGGGAATCGGTTAAAAGTTAAACAGCCATACCGAATCACAAACCCCCCCCATGATCGATCTCTTAGTAATGTAACTAAAAGGTTCATCAGGACTAAATTGCCACTTGTGATCAGCGTTGCCCTCGACAGTTTTTCTCTCTTCAGGAACCATTAAAGGTTTGGTGATAAGTTTAGGATTTAATTAGGTTCTGTGAATTTTTGTAGATTTCAAAGGAGGTGGGGCGGCGCGCATTCTCTTAAAGATTTCTTCATATGAAACACTGCACTGCATCTAAAATTCCAAATAAGTTTGGTCTGGCCAATTCCTACATGAACTTTAGGCTCTCACAAATCTCTAAGCCTTAGCAAGTCTTTGTGGTTCTCTTTCTTTCTCTCTCTCTCTCTTCTCTCTCTCTCTCTCTCTCTATCTTCTCTCTCTATCTTCTCTCTCTATCTTCTCTCTTCTCTCTTCTCTCTCTATCTTCTCTCTTCTCTCTTCTCTCTCTATCTTCTCTCTTCTCTCTCTCTCTATCTATCTTCTCTCTCTCTCTATCTATCTTCTCTCTCTATCTATCTTCTATCTCTCTCTCTTCTCTTCTATCTCTCTCTTCTCTTCTATCTCTCTCTTCTCTTCTATCTCTCTCTCTTCTCTTCTATCTCTCTCTCTTCTCTTCTATCTCTCTCTTCTCTTCTCTTCTATCTCTCTCTCTTTTTGTCCATCTCTGTTTTGTGAATGAACAAACCCTCAACAAGTCTCTTTTTCTCTTGCAGTATATTACTATAAATCTTGCCTACCAGCGACCAGAGGATCCAATAGACTTCATGATTGACGAGGTAAAAAAAAGGAGTCGTGGACAATACGAGGAAGCGAAAATATAGTCGTACTACGTCGTCCTAAAATCTTTTTCTCCCTCCGACAATTGGAATGGATATGACAAATATAGGAATGTACAAAATATACATTCATAAACGAAAGAACAATTTTTGATGTTCAGGTTTTTCCTCTTTCAAAAAAAAATGATTTTCCTTGTTAGCATCCTGTAAAATTAGTAATCAAGATTATGAATTAAAAATGTTTTGCAAACTTTAATTACTTCTCTTAAGATCCCGATATCACCATTCTTCAAATGATTTTCTAGTAATTCTTTCATTTCAATTCATGGTAAACAGCGTTCAATTTCAATAAAAGTATTAAAAAAAAAATCTTTACACTGACAGCATAATTACAAAATGGAGAGACTAAAATCAAACAAGAACAAAAGAAAATATTTTAACAGAAGACTGAAAGTACGACACTGAAATCCGAAGGCACATTGGCTTAGCGGAAGAAGCCTTCCAAAAACTTGGCAAAGTATTAAGAAATATAAAAATTTCATTACAAAAGAGAATAGTGAACAAATACGTAATATCAGTCCTCCTATACGGCAACGGAAGCTTGACAATCTCCCCACAGAAGAAGGCACTTCAAGCGACAGATTCTAAAGATGGTTTCTAAGAATATCATGTGAGCAATGAAGTTTTAGAGAAAATGGAACTGATACTTGACGGGAAGAGACCGATGAAATTTCTAGGGCACTTAATGAGGAAAAAGGCTTGGGAAATTTGATACACGCAGGATAAACAACGCATAATTCTTATTTTATTCTGAGAATAGTCTATTACCTCTGGTCTATACTGCTTACAAAAGTAGGCACGGTGGAGTAGTGGATAGCGACTAGGATTGAGGAATCGGACAGCCGAGTTCGAATTCCAGTCAAATCCATTACATTCACTTACATGCTAATACCCTTGGGAAAGGTATGAATCCTCTTTTTCCTCCCTCCAGCTATGGGTAAATAGCAGGACAGGCAACTGCTCTAGAAGGACAACAAAATTCAAGATGTGTTGAGGGTCGTTTGGGGACCTTCAAAAGTGTGATTGGTTCTGCACACAGAAGTAGTCCTTCTCCAAAACTAGTTGCCACCCACGGTTAGTCCATTTTATTCTGTTCAGCCCATAGCTTGGGGACTACAAGATATGTTCATACCCCATGAAAGGGTATTAGTTCGAAAGTGAATGTAACAGAGTAGCCCAGAATTGTTGATATCCATTAAACTCCCCGTACATATACTAGAGAGAGAGAAAGAGACGGTGGAGTTGGGGATATCGGCTCGAATTGAAGAATCGGAAAGCAGATTTCAAATTCGTCGAATCCATTACATTCACTTACATACTAATACCCTTGGGAAAAGTGTGAACCCTCTTCTTCTCCCTCCAACTATGGGTAAATAGCAGGACACACTTGGTTCTATATCCTTGGATAGTCTAAAAGGACAATTCTGAATTCAAACCCTGCGGAGGGTCGTTTGGGACTTTGTGGCACATAGTGCACCTATGTCTCTGTATTCGGCCCTTCAAAAAGCGTGGTTGGTTCTGCACAAAGCCTTCACCACTATAATCAATTGTCGGTTCCTAGAAACGAAGCTGCTTGACCCTCATACGTCGAATACGACCAGAAAGTCCACCATATATATTAATTCTATTAGTGTATGTCAATAAATATGGGCATGTATCGGGCGTTTGAGAAAAAAGAAAAATAGTACTATAATTAGATTTGTATGACAGCAACTTGTCGCATTCATAGCCCAATCAGTAAAATAGCTGTTGCATTAAAAGGTGCCATTGAGGAAAAAGGGTTCAGTTTCGATTTTGGGTGCATGTTTCCTTATTTTTCAGTCTCTTCTGTTTACTGATGACTAGATTGCCGGTCTGACAATTACAAGCAGGAGTATTTTAAATTATGAAATAACTTTTTAATGACCATTCTATAAAGAAGCTCACTTTATGTACAGCTGCAGAAAGTACCTGGCACCTCCTACCATGCTTTATTCTTTACAGGAGTCAAATCGGACCAAAAATGGAATATTGCTGCCATATTTGAGCTGGAGCTGCACAGCCCTCGCTTTCCAGCTTTGACAGAGTTCAAAATTGTTCATGCAGCTTTATCTTCCACTCCACAAGCCTGTTACGAGCAGTAGTAAATAGGCACTTGTATTTGACGAGAGCTGTCACGCTGGTATAGCCGGAAATAGTTGTTCCTGTGTGCTATGGCAGCCGATCATGCTGGTGTGAACCATGGAGAGGATTGCGGTTTCACATGATATTTTCGAGAAAGAATGAGTGTTCATGCCGGCTTTGACCCAAGTAGAAACCTGAGTGGTACAATTTTCAATTTGGAGGTTGAAGATGTTAGTCTAAGGGGTGTCACGAAGAAAATCCCTTAATTGGAATGATAGCCCTATTGTGATAAAAGCAGTGATCTTAATTCCTGACCAATGACTATTTTTTTATTGACTTCAGTGCATTTACAAAGCAATTTTCTTGGAAAAAAAAAAAAAAAAATTCTATGTCGGTTACTTTAATTTCGAAAAACTTTAAAAATCGGATTTTTTTTTTTTTTTTTTTTTTTTTTTTTTACAGAAATACACCATAGGAAATCGATTCTGTTGATATATAAAAAAAAAACTGAAAAGCAAAAATTGTTCTTTCTTCAATCAATCCAAACCACGTTGACATCCTTTAACTATAAATTGTTCTTTGTCGCTCTAATTTGATATAATGTTCGATTAGTTTTGTATCTATTAGGTTGGTGCAAAAATAAATACGTAATAATGTCGTTTTTTGACGTATTTTTAACGTCAAAAAACGACATTATTACGTCATTATTTTTGCACCAACCTAATATTATTTTATTTATTCTATTTATTTAACATTTTCACGCCGGATGGTGAGTGGGGGGGGTATTCTAAACGGGCATCAAAAATTTTCATACGGACCCTCATTTCCTTTACAGACATGAAAAAATCTTTCATGACTTTCAACGCCGTGTAACTTTGTTTCATATTATATAAAATGTCTTTTTTAAAAACTACAATTGTTTTAATTTTTTCTACTCTTAGCTCGAGGCTTACGGTCACATCACGTTAAAACACCGCTTCCCGTACGATTGCCTAAGTTTCTACTGGTCAGTATCTAGATTCCCGCTAACGAATACCAGGTACTGTAAACTTGGATGTGCGAGTGGTGTAATTAGGAATGGCTCTGAATTGTTAATCGGAGAGAAGTTCCAATTTCATTCAGGTTTGTTCTATTCACTTACGAGCAAATACCCTTGCGAAAGGTATGAATCCGCCGCTTCTCTCCCCAGCTATGGGTTAATTAGTAAAACTTGTATCACTAAATTATTATTACCTACAAAAAAATTCAATTCTTGCAAGTTAAAAATGTTTTCTGGCTTAAAATAACCTGCAACAACCGTATAAAACCAAGCAAACAACACCAGCTGGAAATCCCACGCCTAAATTTTGAAGTAGAATAAATAAAAAATAAAAAAAACTTCATAAACTTAAAATGATTTACTTTATTAATGATGCACTTCATTACGCAAATTATTCAAGATGCCTTGTAAAATTTTCGAGTAATAAAAATAGTCAAGTACAAATGTGTTTAGTCAAGATCCATTTATTCCGTATAATGTACATGTTTTTAATCTTTTGTGGAACAGTGCATGGCCACCTGCAGGTTTTTGCTACATTCTTTGGGGTAGTTAATCATTTATATACATTTTTCCATCTCTTCCTTTCACTTGTGTGAAAGCATAGTCAGTCTGTTATATGCCATACGTGATACACCCTTAGGCGATTATGTATCTTTCGATACATGACTAACGAGGCAGACTTTTTTTCCCGCAGTAGGTTGCCATTTCTTTCTGCGGTAGACAAGTTGCCATCCAAGGTTATAGAACCCGATCTGTCCTGCTATTTATCCAGAGAGAGTGGGGAGAAGATTCATACATTTCACATAGTAAGTTAGAAATCTCAAATCACTGCTGTCAAAACCTTGCGCTATCGCTCTTTACAATCTTTCCACCTCAAGCAAGATGGAATGAGAAGACTTTAGTGAGGAGGGACAATAAAAGAACGGACACCAGAAAGACAGCGAGTATTAAATTTTATTGTTTGAGGTAAGCAAAGAAGCGGGAAATGAAATTAAAATGTAACTTAGAGTTAGATGTAGCTATAATTCAACAGTAAACCGATGCCAATCCAGTATTCCGCTTAAATGCAGGAGTTATAAGCAGCAAGAAGGAAAGATGACCAAAACAATTGCCATGAAAATATGTATAGATATGACGGTTTTAGGAAAACTCACCTCAGGAATTTTCGTTGTAGAAAACTTTGCCGTATAGGATTTTTACCGTAAGACAATTTCACCACTTTTTTTTTTTTTTTTTAATATGCGAAGTACCTTGATATTATTAGGTTGGTGCAAAAATAATGACGCAATAATGTCGTTTTTTGACGTATTTTTTAACGTCAAAAAACGACATTATTGCGTCATTATTTTTGCACCAACCTAATAATTATATCTTACTCACACTGTTGTTACTTCGATTTAAATATTTTAATAAGCGAAGTTATAGGATCAAAATCCTACATCAGTCATCCTCGTCAGTGAGGAGCGCAAAAATTTCAAATTGACACCAGAACCTACGTCAGGCAATTTCATGTTTCAGACTTTACGTTAAACTTTCTGTTAACATATCAGTCAGCCAATAATTTTCACTCGAGTAATATATTATTTCAAAGAAACTTACGACTTGAATACGAAACCAACTTCAATATAAAATATCTGATCAAAGAAAGATTTCAAACTCTCAGTCTTGAAATTTGCACAAATTATTTGCAAACATAAACTGTTTTAAATTCACTATAACTACTTAAATAATGAAATATACTTTCTTGTATTTAAACATACATTATATAACAACACACTACCTTTTTGACCCAAAATATAACTGACATTCGATTCATCAATATTTTTCAATAGGCGAAGTACTTTGTTATCAAGTATATCTGGCTCCCACTATTGTTACTTCGATTTAAACATTTCAATAAGCGAAGTTATACCAACGTGTACCCAAATTTGTGGAAACTAATTGCGTATTTGAAAAAGGAAAACATAAGCAAAAAAAAAGTGTAATTCAGATCGAGGAGATGCAGTGCAAATAAAGAATATATTTTGATATCAATGCAAGACTTCAGCGGAAAATACTTAATTACAGACCAACGTAACAAATACATTATTTACGAAACATTGCTTGGAATTTGCACACATTTTAAATTATTTCTTTGTTAATTTGATATATTTTTCGTCTTTTATTTTTTAAATGCCAAAATCTTTTTCTGATGTTTGACGCTGTAAAAAAGACATCGATATAAACTTGATAACAAGTTACTTTGCATATTAAAGTGAACATTATTCCAAAAGGGACTTTCAAGATAAGGGTTTCGGGGAAAGAAAATGCGGCGAAATTGTCTTACGACAAAAATCCTATACGGCGAAAATTCCTGAGGCTAGTTTTCCTACGGCAAAAATGTTTAAGGTGAATGTTCCAGATATGAGAAAAGACCGAGAGGAAATTGCATCAGGGCGGTGGGAAAGTGTGAAGTCGCGATGCCAGGTCAGGATCGATTACATTGCAGACCCTTCTTTAAATTTTTTCGAGATACGCAGCAGCAGGCGAGATATGGCAGCAATGCACAGACGAATGGTAGATTTACAAATGTCCAAAACGGCTTCTGACGTGAAAAATTGTCTGGCAAGCACGACTAAATCAATATCCCTGTTGGACTCTGGTTATTTTCAGAACTTTATGCTTACCGACATTACTTGCTACGCGGTTTTGTTTCCGGTAGACAAAGTGAGTAAGTCGTTACAATCTTCTGGGATTTAAGCAATTTGCGAGGTGGTGTCTTGCTTTTAAACTATCGCTGTATAGGTAAAATAAATCTAGTGCGAAGAAGCATCATTTCTCTACATCCTTTTTTATTTTCGTGTACTTACTAAGTGAAATATAGACAGATGTGACTCGGTACAGTTTTTGTGGGGATACAAGCGTGTGGTGGGAAGACGACTATTTCGCTTTGGGTAGAATCAATTCATGAGAATAAAGTGACCTCAGTTTGTGCAGAGAGTTACAAAACCTCTGTTGTTATTTAGTACGCGTAGAGGCAAGACATGTCTGCTCACGCCAGTTGCTGTTTAGACCGCAGATGAGAAATCAATTTTTTCCCACGGCAGTTCAGAAAACGAAATGGAAACCACACGTTCACGCCAAGGATGATAGAGCAAAACCGGCCAGGCGTTTTTCCTTCGGGGAAATATTACAAGACTTTCTCGATTATCTCCCTTTCACGTTACTTGTAATCAGGTTATACGTTCTTTGTGTAACACAAATATGTATTTATATATATATATATATATATATATATAATATATAGAGAGAGAGTTCCATGCATGACGTAGCAGCATATAAAATCTTTGAGAATAATGCATTTTTGTCATTCCTTTTTGTTTCGCCCGTATATTAAGGTGGTACGATATCACGGATATAATAATGCCTACAAAGGAAGGAAAATGAGGCTGGGAATATTTTTCTTGTTTAGTACCGCCAATCCCTGTACATATTCTAGATTATGCTGATATCTTTCCCGAATAAATCGAGTTTTACCTAACAGGTTCAATAAATCTTTAGAATGTTTTCCTTAAGGAAATAAAAAGTAAAATATTTACATATAAACTGAATTCATTTTTTGTTTTTATTTTTTTTATTTTTTTTTATATTAAGATTTTCCTATCATCCGTTCAAGGAACGTTAAGAATTAGATTTTTCCTAAATCTATTATTCATAATAAACGAAAGAGACTGGGACGGACTCTTGAGATGTTTTGTGGAGAGACAAGTTGGCAGCAAATTAAAGAGTACTTTACTGAAAAATGGCAACGCTGCCTTGTCCAGGAAAGAAACTGTGTCGGAAGAGAGGTCAATGACGATGTCTACTTCACGCTATCTAAAGCGTCGAATTACTTCGATTGACCAATTCCGGTCAGTGAGCTTCGAAGATATAATATTATATATAAAAAATATTATAATTATTCACACACACATCGCATTCCCAGTAACCAATAAAACTGTCAAAATGACCAAGGAGGGAATTCTGAGCCTCTATTTTAAAAACAACTTGAAAGAGGCTGTTTAATCAATACAAGGCCTGACCAAAATTAACAATAAAAAAAAACAAATGAAAACTACAAATAAACTTCACTTTCTTCAGTCAGTCATTTACTCCTGTAGTTCACTGCTACTTACAAGCAGGAATTTTTTTTCTCCTGATGATGGCCATGCTGGCCGAAACTAGTTGAGGAACCTAATTGAAATGATAAAACCCAAAAATATTAATATACAACCCAGTGTATCAGAAATTTGTAAAATAATTTTATTGTTCAAAACTATACACACACTTCGTCACCAAGGCCTTCATCACTTTATTATTATTATAATAATAATAATAATTATTATTATATGACCTCGACACGGAAATTCCACTGATTCGGAAGTAACTTTTGTTTCATTTTCAAGCCATGTTGAATAACTTCAGAAAAAAATGTTTTACTTTTGTAAACGAAGTATTATTATATTGAAGAGTTTAAATGGAGGGGGGTTAATAAGATTACAAACTTTATTTTTATTATTATTTAGGGCTTATTTCTATTGATGAATGTCTGAGTTAAAAAATCTCCCCACATCCAAAGTCGCGATGATAAAATATTTTTAAAATAATTGAAATAATATAATTATTAAACTCTACTTTGTATCGAGCACTTTTTTAAATAAATGCCAAAGAATTTTGGATTTTTAATTCTCTTTATTTGTGTGTCTGTGTATATATATATATATATATATATATATATATATATATATATGCACACTCTGACAAGGCCAGCACATCACCAGAACAACTCACGATTCCACCTTTTCGACAAAACTAACTTCTATGACATACTTAGAACAAGTTTTTTCTCTGATTTTTTTTTTTTTTTTTTTTTTTTTTTTTTATTATTATTATTAATATTCACTCAACACATTTTCGGATGTGAAACACAAATCCCAATAAAATTTGAAATATTTCTGATAAATTTATTAAGATATCCTGAATGTAAAGTAAAGAAAATGTTTTAGTTGGTGGTGTTATAAATTAAAATTGTCAAATTTATAGCTTTAGTAATTGTGTGTGTGTGTGTATATATATATATATATATATATATAAAGAAAAACAGACCACTTTAAGGTACCATTACAATAATTTATTTCACCAGAGTCCTTTTAAAAGGACGCCGGATCATCATCATCGTTCTTGGGATTACCAAGTTCTTCATAACTTATATAATTTTGTCTTAAAGATGATCGTGCTTGTAAATCGAACCAAGCTTAAGGATACACAAAAATAAGGTGATTTTTTTCCAGTTTCATATCGAATGTTATGTATGAAATTCATGAAATAAATATTTTACTTTGACGAAATTATTAAATTGCTGACAATTCTTGTAATTTACATCCTTATCTGACTGTAGTTAAATTATAGGCTTTTAAACGTCTTTACGAAAAACAAATGTAGTAATTGGAGTAGATAGATTGGCCTATCATCCGTTTCACATTCTATTTGGTCTTTTAAAGAAAAAGGGTAGAGGTTTATCGCTTATTTCCGGTTCCTTCTAAAGTTTTCTCATTCTTTTTCACCCAGTAAATCCTTGTCTTAGTAGCATTATCGCCTAGCTTGGTGTGAGTTGATTAAAAATATATCCTCATTTAAGACGAAATATGAAAAGTACGAACTTTGGAAATGGTTTGTTAGATGAAATTCAACTGTTAAGCTTTCTAATTATCTCAGTTGGACCGTTAGATTCAAGTCAATCTCGACTTAAGATACATTCAATTATCATTTACTCCGAATGTTATGTTGATTTTAAGTGTCTCGTTTAATAAAATTCAGTTTATCAAGGTATGTGTTCGTCTATCTCTCTGCAATGTAGAGAAAGAAAGAAATCGCCATAAAGATTTCTTTTTATTTTGTCCATTGTTTTTTTTTTTTTATTATTCTCATCATTACAGTGCGCATTTACCAATTTTAAAAAACCTTCGACAAATTTTGCTATTTCAAATAACATTTTGGTCACCACAAATTCAAGGTAATTAAACCTCATAGAAATGGTACGTAGCGCTTTTGAATTTAAGCAGAGTACTAGACTGGCGTTGAGATCTCATCAATTTACAGTAGAGCTGGCTAGATGCAGCCGTAAATTCTACGCTATTTTTCTCGCTTGTGGAACATCCTCCCGGTTCCATGCTTTCAAGCCAACTTTAATCTGCAAAAATTTAAATGCAATGTCAATCGCTATCTACTCTCCTCTTGATTACGCTTTTCTGTTCTTGCTCATTATTAATGTTTTCGTTCGTAATTCTTTCAGAGTCAATAAATATATATAAAATGACCATGAGACATGGGTTCGAGTCTTAAACCAGTTGATTTGACAGAAAGTATACTTCCTGATGTTATCGGTCTTGGAGTGGGGGGCGATCCCAGCGTGCGGCACCTTTTGGAAAGTTCCTGAAAACCATGTCACGGGCTGACCCAATCTTTGTGCGTGAAATTGGTTAGACGGAACCATTGGGGACTGTCGATAGCTGATTATCACGCTAGATAACACGCTCTCTCTCCCAGAAACTCTAAGGTTGGCACCGTGGGTGTTGAACAAATACAAATGTGCCTGAGCGAGCGTCTGCAATAAGGATTGACTAGCCCTAATAGACGGGTATCCTTGAATACGGGTGGTCAGCTATATATATATATATATATATATATACACACACACACACACACACACAGGGTATAACAGCAGTTGTCCATCCCACAAAATGTATAACACTAAACTAATTGAGTTTCTTTCTTCCAGGTTTTCAAGCGATACGTTTATCCAGCTTGACACCAAGAATCGTAAGAATCACGGAAAAACCCTTTTCATGTAAAGAGAACGGATTAAAATCGTTTTGTGTCAGCCCCACTGTTTTCCCAAGTGAGCAATGGTGAGAGGGAAAAGATCATTCGGGCCTTCAGTAATGGTACCAACATTCATACTCTGGCTTCCACCTTCAAAGTCCATTCAAGAACCATCAAGAGAACGGTGAATAAGTTTAAAAAAGAGGGAATAGTAGAGGAAAACTTGATCAGGATATCACAACAGCAAAAGGGATCATCATTTCAACTTAAAGCCAAGGAGATCAATTAGAAAAGATCCAACTCAATCCATAAAACATTTGGCACGTGTAAGAGGAATTTATGAGAGTGCAAAGAGCAATAATAAAAAAAAAAAAAACTGAAATTAAATCGTACGTGAAACTTGAGACACCTTACTGCAGGACAGAAAGTTAGGTTAGAGAGGACGAAGATCATTGAATAAGTTGTAAAACGCCCTGGAATAATATTCTACACAAATGAGAAGAATTTTACACATGATGTGTACACACAGATGCAATGGCCGTATTCTGGCTTCAGATTCTCACGAGAGAATGTAACTTTCAAGTGCAAAAACCTTATCATGGTAAAAATGGTTTTTGGCTGCGTGGCCTCTGAATGCAAGAAGATGCCATTAATCATGTTTAAGAAGATAGCGAAGTCCTGTCAGTTTCTCAATGTTCAAATTATGAAAAAGATAAAGACCTGTATTCTTTCTGAATATCTTAAGTCTAGAGATAATCGAAGCCCCAACAAGATCAATAAGGCTTTCAAATTTGCATTCCAGCAGAATGGAGCTACTTGTCACACAAGCGCAGTGGCTCAAACATTTCTCAGATGAGTTCGCGAACAGGTTTTGAGATAAGGAAACTTGGCCTCTTTCATCGCCTGGATCTGTTCTAGTGAGCTTTCATCCCTGCTCTATTTGTTTTTGCCTATTTATTTACATTTTTAAATATATTTTAACTTTCAACGGCAGACATTATCAATAGAGATTAGCCGATATCATCAATTGATGATTGTAAACTTTTTTTTTTTTTTTGCCAACGATACGGCAACCATTCATTCGTGATTCCAATCTAAATGACTAACCGACAACTCTAGGATTCATGAAGTTGTGTATATCCTGGAGTATTTCCCTGCAAATAAAACTGGAACAACAAGTCTCAAGTGTTGGGTCTGCATGTCTAATGTATATACTCGTGAATAAACCAACTTCATGTATAGTGCGACCCTTGAATTTTTTTTTTTTTTTTTTTTTGCATGGAAGTTATGTAGAGGAGGAAGCGCGGTGGAGTAATAGAGAGCGGCTCGGATTGAGGAATCGGAGAGCCAAGTTCGAATTATTTCACATACGTGCTAATACCCTTGGGAAAGGTATGAATCCTCTTCTCCCCAGCAGGACAGACCGGGTTCTATAGCCTTGGATGGCAACTGGTCTACCGCAGAAAGAAATGGCAACCTACTACGGGAAAAAAATCTGCCTCATCAGTCATGTATCGAAAGAGAATAGGTGAAAATGGTGACACCTCCATTGTACATAAAAGGGTTCAATGAATATCATACTGTGAAAAATACTACATTTAGAAAAACATTTGTTTAACCTCCCCTTTTATTAATTTTTAGAATTGAAAAAATTATAAACATCATTTTTATGATTTTTGTTTATAATTTAAAGCTACATTTAGTCTAAACGCTATCCTTTAAAAATGAACTTTCTCATTTTTTTTCTATTTTGGCATGTCCGTTCATGCAACCTTTTCTCAACGTTTAAGGGTTAGACATTTAAATGCAATTGTCACATGTGCGTGTAGCAATAACCTGCAATGTAAAATCGGACAACTTCTGTAATCGGCGCTTTGTTGTTACTGGCAAAACTTATTTTTGATTAAATGTGCAGTCGTAAAGCAACAAAGCGTTAACGCGTTTTCGTTAACTGTGTTCTATTTACCCGTGCAAATTTAACACGGGGTCACCACTTTCCGTAAATATCTAAGATCGGGCACTGAAGAAGGAAAAAAAATGTGAAGAACCTCTGTCTTAGACATACAAAAAAAAAATATAATAGTCAAAATATTGTGGCAAAAATTTATACGGTTTGCAGGAGATCTACAAATTCTTCGATCATTTTTGTTATACCTAGTCACAACCCCTTTAAGCAGCCGGATAATTCCATTGGTCATCATTATAAAACAATCCGATAAACTACAAAAGTGAGGGAGAGATACCGAGGTAGGTGGATATTTCAAAATTCACGCTCATGGTGGATTTCAGGCCAACATTATGTATCGTTTCGCTCATTACAAACAAAGCTTTATATTTATACAAAGCCCACTCCCCCCCAAGGAAAGCAAAAATATTAAAGTATTTACAACAATCCATCTTCCTAGTAAATACAACATTTGATCTAAGACATATTTATCAAATGCCAGAATTATATATAAAAATACTGTGTGTATATATATATATATATATATATATATATATATATATATATATATATATTACAGCAAAAAACCCAAAATTACCACAACATAGGTATATTGTATTTCAAACAGTTCTTCACACTTCTATCATCAGCCTCTAAGTGCTTGTCTCAAAGCATTGTTCTAAATTTATTTTCAAAGTCAATCCTCCTCTAGTCGGCGCCTTCTTAATGAGAATGGGTTTGTGTTAGAGATTGTTGTGGAGAGTAAGGTATCTTATCCCGGGGTAAGCGGTCTGGGTTTGGAGTTTATTTATGGCCAGGATTTTTGTTTGGAGTTTAATATCAATTCCTACTATGTGGTGTTTTTATTTTAAGGCCCCAGAGTGTATTTTTCTGGGATTCACAGTAAATAGTTTTTGTAGTATTAAGAGATGGGAGAATTATTAAAACTGATCCACAGAGAGCTCGATGTTTTTATTTTAACAGTGTATTTTTGTGTGCGTGTTTTTCTAACAGCAAAAAACTAAAAAAATAACTTCAACATATGAATTTCAAACAGTTCTTGATACGGCTTTCGTCAGCCTGTAAGTGCTTGTCTCGGATCATTGTTCTAAATTTATTTTCAAAGTCAATCCCCCTCTAGTAGGCGCCTTGTTAATGAGAGTGGGTTTGTGTTAGCGATTGATGCGGGCGTAAGGTATCTTATCCCGGTGGAAGCGTTCTTGGTTTGGAGATTTTTTTTTTTTTTTTTTATGGCCAGGACTTTTGTTTGTAGTTTAATATCAGTTTTAATAATTAATATTACTAGGATCTACCCGGATTATATACCAACGGATCGATTACCTGTAATAATATAGTGCGTGTGCGTGACAAGAGAAAAATTTTATGCCGACGTGTTTCGTTCTTTGAATTTTGTCATGGTATATGTGCCAATAAGTTTTTATTTAGTAATCTGTATTTATACGTAGAAGTAAAGTGAAGAAAAATATTTAGTTTTCAAATGTTGAATTAGAGAACGCTCTAAATCTAAAACCTTACTGTATATTGAGGCTATTGATAAGTGACGTGATTTTTAGGCCTCTTAAACGAAAGTGGTTTAATGTTGATATATTCGCAGTTATTATAATTGAAATATTTTTATTATTTGCTTATTTTATTTTTATTTCAAAAGATCATGAATCAAGTTTACTTTTAATTTAAAGAAAATTATGGTAATCTTTTATTTATATTTTCAGATATTTTTTACATCTAAAATTTGCACAATATATATATATATATATATATATATATTTCGATTATAGGTGCAATTTTAATTTAGAATTACATGAATCATACGTACAAAAAACAAATATAGAGGTTAATGATTTAAATGCCGAGAATACATCTTCGCAAACAATTTCAATAAGATACACTAACCCCGAACCTGTATATGAATGATATGATCCCTGTTTATAAATTCCAGTTGCATAAGGTCTTTTTAATTTTTTTAGAAGCTTTCGTCTGTTCCTACAGACATCCTCAGGTATGGAAATAGATTTGTTCTTGTTTTTTACTTCTCGGTAATAAGAGGACAACGAAAATATAGATGTAATCCGAAAAAATTCTATGAGAAATGTGTTATTGTTTTGGAACGTGCGGTCGCAACGCTGAGTTTGAATTTTAAATTTTAAGGTTGTGCGTTTTTGTACAAATATAGTAATAAGAGAATTCTTTTTTACTGGTAGGTTTTCCGTCAATGTGACATGAACTATATTGTTCAATAATTACAGGAATGTCACACTTATTATCCGAAAGTTGCACGTTGGATCAATTATTTTAATTTCGGTTATAGGTGCAATTTTAATTTATAATTACATGAATCATTCATGCAAAAAACAAATATAGAGGTTAATGATTTAAATGGCGAGAACCTGTATATGAATGATCATATCATTCATATACAGGTTCGGGGTTAGTGTATCCTATTGAAATTGTTTGCGAAGATGTATTCTCGCCATTAACCACTATATTTGTTTTTTGTATGAATGATTCATGTAATATATATATATATATATATTAAACGTTATATCTAATATATGCATGTGTTTGACTAGATATGATTTTTTTTTGGGGGGGGGATTGTTTTTAACAGTAAAAATCTACATCTCCTGGCCTGTGCATTCGAAAGTCTTAAAAATGTGTTTCCTACAGATTTCGAACTTTTATCTTCCTTGTAGAATAAAACATCGTTAAACTGGCGTGCTTTTAGACGGCTCTAGCAAGGAATACTTTTACAGTTAAGTCAAGTGCAACTTCTTTAAGAATGCAAATCTCTAGTTTGGAATGAAGATTTTCTTGAGACTCTCAAATGCCCGTAGACGTAGATTTGCATTGTTTAATAAAGGAATGTATACTCAAACACGTGTCAATGAAATCGATTAATTCCCCAGGTAGTTGTAGTGAGAACAGATAATATATTCGGGGAAAATCAGTGTATATTCAATCTGTGCACATGTTAATTTAAGAAAAATGGAGGGGGATATTAAAAAAAAAAAAAAAAAAAATAATCCCCTCCTCCTCGTTAACTATCTTGGAGGCAACTGCAGTCCCGGATAAGTTGGTTCTCGCTCATGCTGGACATCACGTCCGCAATGGCAGTCTTCAAGTTCCCGGGTTTGTCAGGCGACAACTTCACAGGGAATTAAAATGTAGGTCATCAATTTTTGGAGGATCTGAACATTCTCGGGTGACACAATGTGGAAGGGAGCAGACGTGTTGGATTACGTACGGCCACCTATAAGACATGAGAAAGCGATATGTAAAAGCTAATGCTACGTGACACTACCGTACTTTGACGTCATGGAAATAGTCAGTTATCAGTTATGCTCCGACATGTTTCGAGTCTGTGAATACTAGTTAACCTGTTCATGGTAAGTAGACGTGAATTATCAAACAGGGAATGAGATGGGGCATTGTACTTGTGAAATATTTGGACATTTGACTTATAATTTATGGAGAACAGAACGTCCACCAAGGTACTCCTGTTAAAACCGAACACCGCGCTTTAACTGGTCTCGTGGTTCCAGCCAAAGTTGTCCAGAATTTGTTTGTGGTGCATTCTTCCGACGAGTAGTGTTTCAATCGCTTTCACCCAACATAAGCCCGTGGGACATGGTGGGGAGGTCTAATCGCTCTCCAAAATGCTTATGCATACAAATATCAGCAAGGTGTGGACAGCTACATAGAATGAGTCCTCTCTACAGGCTTTGAATACTCGACGAGCGAGGAAATGTCCTAGAGGATTTTTAGTCATATAAGTTATATTTTGCATTTCAGTGTGAGATAGATATATATATATATATATATATATATATATATATATATATATATATATATATATATATATATATATATATATATATATATATATATATATATATATATATATATATATATATATATATATATATATATATATATATATAGGCGTGGTGTAATGGTTAGCAAGCTTGTCTCGGTAGATCAGTTACGACTGAAAAGTGAGTTCGACACTCACTAGATGCCCCATACTTTCGGCCTTGTGCCACATCTAAGTTACGCTTAGAAAATATCTCTCTCTCTCTCTCTTTTATATATATATATATATATATATATATATATATATATATATGTGTGTGTGTGTGTATACACACAGTGTGCGATTAGTAAATTATAACCATTTTATATTTTTAATTTCACGTCTGTGCTGTTTCTGATTTTATCGACTGCACAATATAGTAGGGTCAGTTAGGCAGCATCATGACGTAATTCACTCGGCCAGAAATTTGGAAACTGCTTGCTGCAATGCTTGGCATTCGTGTCAGAAGCTCCAATACGAATATTTCAAAGTGTTTGGATGTCAGAGGACAGTGCAGAGGATATATATATATATATATATATAATATATATATATATATAGAATTCCATCATGATGCCCGAGTGACCCTAGTATACTGTGCAGTCGACAAAGAAAACTGTGCCTGCCAAAAAATTAAAAATATAAATGACGACAATTTACCCATCGCACCAATATATATAGTGGTACTGTCATGAATTTTTTGTGATATGTATGGATGGTGGCAATTATCTCTTCCTATTGAGCGTACCGGGTTAGCAGTTTTCTGGTTGCTGTTCTCATCTGATAGGAGCCCGAACTATTGTGTACCATCTTGAAAGACTGCTCTGATCAACAATTGCCTAATATCAGGGTTCTTGCGGTGCCTTGAATCACATGGAAGGATTTCTCCACCAGCACCTCTGATGGGGAAACCCTGAGGCCACATTACGTTGCAGTCTGTGTCAGTTCCCTTTCCACAATTGTTACATTAGATGAGCGATTGCTACTACTGCCCGAGGTGTTTTCCTTACCAAAATAATGCACCATCACTATAAGCAACCACAGATAGAAGACTTAACCAACTGAAAAAAAATCACTTAAACCTCTTAACCTTTCTTTCTCCAACATTCTTGCCATTTGTACCAACTTCTGCTGTATGGAATCATTCCTCTTCAAAAAGTCTTTGGACATCCTAGCTCTGTGTGGAACTAATGTTAAGTTTTCAATCCCCCTCCTCTGATTTCTCGATTCCTGGCTACCTTCCTCTCCTTAGAAAGGACTGTAATGTCCACATACATGACCTGGGAGTTTATGTCCGTAAACATCGGTCATTTGCAGGGAACCTCTCTTTAATCTCCAGACCATTCTTACGTCTCCATTTCTTTGTACTAAACGCGGTTAGCTTTCTCTACTGTTCCTCTTTCCTCTCATGACTGTTGCTTGATAGATAGTATTTCTTTTAATATGGATTAAAGCATCTCCCTTCATCCGTTTGTCAAATATATTTGTGTTTGGTGACTTTAATGCCCACCATGCGAGGTGGCTTAATCACTTTGTCACTGACCTTGCTAACATCCAAAGTGTGACCTTGTCAATCTGTCATGCAAGTGGTGAACTTCTCCACTTCTTTCCCCGGTAACCCTGATAGACACACTTCCCTTCTATATTTCTCTTTGTTTTTTTTTTAAAAAAAAAAAAAAACTTCTATCCGTGACTCTGCCCTCTTGGCAACTCTGATCATGTAGTAGTGTCTCTGAACATCTCTTTCCGCTCCTCCTCCAGCCAAGTACCTTCTACCAACAGAATATCAGAGTGGATTGGGACTCATTCTGTGATTTCCTTCTTGACGTCCCTTCGAATTAAGTTTTTAACCATTCTGTTCAAAAATGCATGTTTGATATCTTGTGAATGAAAGCCGGCATCAATGCTTTCATTCCAGCAAGGAAATACCAAGTTAAATCATGTTCATGTCTTTGGTTCTCACCTGCATGTTCAGCCACTATAGCCCACGGAAATTACTTATTCTTGCTGTACCATAGCAATAAGTCTGATAGCAACAACCATTTCTTTGCTTCTGCTTGTAATGAATGCAAGTGTGTCCTCAAAAAAGCAAATTTACTGTTTGCTGATAGAATGAAACCACATAGTATGTTGCAAATCCGGTTCTAGAGATTATTGGCGGCTCCGCAAGAGTTGTGTTGAACAACAGCAAATCCTCAATCGCTCCTCTATTCAATTAATTAAAAATCATGACATCGACAGCAGATAAGAGGTTTAATGCTTTAAACTGAAATTCTCTTTCAACTCAATAATTTACTCATTTGGAGTACCCACATTGATTTCCCGTCTAGAAGAAAGACTCTACTGACTGATATGCGCATGACCCCGTCACAGGCCTTGGACATTATTTGTAAATTAAACTTCCTTAAATCAAGTAGAGGTGATGGTATCGCAGCCGTCGTCCTAAGCTGACTAATTCTCTCCAAACTCTATAAGTATTGCCTTGTTGCTTACTGCTTTCCAGTTTATTGGTAGTCATCCTCTGTAGTTCGTGTTTTTAAGAACCTTGGAGAACCATCTGACCCTTGTAAGTATTGTCCTATTAGTCTCCCACCAGTTTTTGGCAAAGTATTAATGGCTTTAATCAATACTAAAGAGTTTAAGCATCTTACCTCTCTCAGCCTAGTCTCTGATAAACAATATGGCTTCTGATTTGCCAGGTCTATCACTGAATATGTATATGAAGCTCTTAATAATAATGGTGAAGCTTGAGCTGTGGCTCTAGATGTCTCAAAGGTGTTTGACAGGGTTTGAAATGTTGGTCTTGTATGTGAGCTCCAGGATTACGGTATTACAGGACGATTACTTAACTTAATCCAATTGTTCCCATAAAATCATGAAATGAAGGTTGTTTTGAATGGCCTTCCAAGTCTCTTCATTGGGTCTTACACTGTTTCTGATCTTCAATGATCTTCTTTATGTCATCAGATCTCAAGTAGGTATTTATACAGATGACACTACTATTTACTCATGTGTCAATAGCAAAATCGTCAGTTGACAAAGTTAACCACTGATTGGAGATCTCTTTTTCAAGAGCAGCAGCAGCCAGGTTAACCGAGGCAAGAAATGGCCAAAACTAAATTGCTCTAATTAAACCACAATAGAGAAACTTTCGTAGCCACCATCATCCTGACTGATGCTAGACTCCTGGAGAGTGTCTCACTGTACCTTCTTGACCTCATTTTTTTCAACTGACTTGAAGTGGAACAACTAAATTGAATCTTCTGTTCTTGAATACCGTTCATCATTTATCCTTTCATCAATCCACCCAATACCCAGTCTTCTCTCGCACATTCCCTCCCTGTAACCCCTGCATACTAGTGGCATTCTAGCCTTGCTTTGGGAGATGTAAAAAAATTTAAAAAAATAAAAAAATAAATAATATCGTCCACATCATGCTGGTTTAAATTCATTTCTAAATGTGATTGTCAAGTTATACATGAGGTACCTCAGCTAAGCAGTACAGTTCCAACTTAGCCAATAACAGCCATAAAATTCCATAGCAATAGATATTTAATGAAGACTGAAATTTTCAACTTACCAACTTATTCTGATCCCAATCCTACCCTCATGATAAAGGTTCCACTTTTACTGTCCTGCTTTCTGTCACAGAACTCTATAAGCAAGGGTCACTTCTTTTTTTCCATGCTTTTGCAACGTTATTTATACTATTTACATGCAGGCTATTGTCCTCATTTCAACTGATTGCTCCAGCCTTTATCAGGGAATTCGCAACTGAACCCTTTATTTAATCTATGGAGGTAGGTTGTTCTGAATCCTTTATCCAAGATTTCAGTTTCAAATTCCCTGATGAAAGATTGTTATCACAATGTTCTGCTCTCAAAGATGTAGACAGTAATCCACTTGTAAATAGTACAAATGATAAGTCGTCATCCTAGAAATTCAGACAGGAAAAGATGTATTAAAATTTCCTTCTTGTACAGTTCATAAAGTATTTGGAGGTAGAAAGTAGATTTCATGTGCCGGTATAGATATTTTCCTTCAAAAAGAACTTTTATTCTGATTGTCCAGTAATAATGACATATCATTTGCTTTAATCTGCCAACACGTACGAAGTCAGGAGCGGGGAAATGAAAGCTAGCTTTAATTCACTTTGATGTTATTGTTTTTCTCATCCGAACATTCCAGGCTCTAAAATGTTTCAACTTACAAAGTACTTTGTGCGGCTCAGGTAGTTATCACTTGCCTTTGCAGACCTGAATCGGACTCTCTTAAGCTGCTTAACAATGACGTGACACCATTTGTGGTGAAATTGTGAAGAGTTTTGTGACATTCTCTGATTGTTCATCACTTGCTACACCTGTGATGATATCCAAGGTTGAGCGTATTTGCATATACACTCAATTTGCTATGTGCATAGATTTGTCTTCTCGACCATGATTGCTTTCAACATAAATAAAAGTGTAGACAATTGCTTTTGAAGACTCTCTGAAGTCTGATGGGAAGTAGGAACAATATGATTTCTCACTTAAATGTAGGATCCTTCCATCAGCTTTGGGAGGTGTGCTGATGTCTTTCTAACTTCACTCACCTTAGTGACTCTTGATTCTTCCCAACTGGTCCTTCTGTCATTGGCCAGGTCCAACACCTTGGGTCACATGCATACTTCTCATATGGATGGACCAACTTTCCTCTTGACTTCCTGCCTCTCTTGGCTTATATGGATAATCCTGGGGCGTCCTACCCATTCTATCCACTTGTGTTTCTGGAAGAGTTGGGATCACTGCACAGTCAGATCTTATGACTAAGTAAAATCATTTATAAAATTCTTATGAAAATCCAATAGCTGAGTGGACTTAAATTCCTTCTTTTTATCTTATCTTGTAAAAATGTGTGAGAAAGCATATTTTTACAATGACATTAACAGATAATTTTGTGAACTTTCATGCAAATTAGTGTTGTAATGGCATTAGGATCTTTAGCAGACATTTCATATGTGGTTGTTGCTGTATAATCCATTTCAACAGCTTTGTGCTCCTTGCAAACTTTGACAACAAAGGACCATGCAACTTTCAGTATTAAATATTACAGACAGATATGAAGATAATCAGTTAAACAAATATGGACGTTTTGAAAGTTAATGTTATAGTATGTATTGGTTGTGAATTTCAGGAGACAAAAAAAAAGAAATATTAAATATAGAATGTTATCTTTTGAAGTTACAAGAAAAAAAAACAAAATAGATGATAAATCCACTAAGACTCAAGAGGGCAAATATTAGAATGGAAAGTTTGGAGAAAGTGAAAAAAAAAAAAAAAAAAAAACCATTGAAAGAGGACAACAATGAGTGGGGATACAGACAATAATAGACAATGTCAAATATAATAATTGATTGTCAAAGTTGACTAGAATGCAAGAAATCAAAAGTTCCACAAGCCATGAAACTGTTAGTATTGAATGTAGACTTAAATCTTGTCTTTCTAGTTGAAATGTAACTGCTTAATTTCATATGATTGAGGTGGCAAAAAGGAAAGTTGGTCAGAACAATGATCATGAAAATATAGAAAAAGCACAAGGAAGATGCCTTAGAATGTTGGAGGGGGGAAAAGGATTGACAATAACCTGCCAGGACTTATAATATTGCAGAATCGTCTTTGAATTTAGTTTTTAAAAAAAAAAAGTTGAAGTACATTGCAGTGGCAGCAATTTAAAATTATTTATATTAAAAATGTGAATGGAGTGGATCACTATTTGCATATGTATCAGACATTTAAAGTGGGTGCATTTGTAAGGATAGAAAAGGTGATTATCTCCCTTTGGTTGAGATGATGTCACATGACTACTGCATTATGACAAAAGTGGCAGTCAGTCAGCTTCCAGAAGTTAAACTGAACATGGTGCAGCTTAGAAATGTGATGATGCCCTCCATTCGTCTGTCGTTTGCTGCCCCTGTAAGGACATCCAAACACCTGACTGGCTATGTGCACAGGTTTGTCCATTTTTTGTTAATGAAATTCACAAAGAATAATGACAAATGCTTTTCAAGACTCTCTGGTTGGGGAAATAGCAACAATATGAATTGTGACTTGGCTAGCTGTTGTCCTTTGGCTGAAGTGCTATCTCTAACTTCTGCTGGTCCTCCTTGCCCCCCTTGGCAGCTACTCACTCACTGGTACACCTACCTATTTCTCTGACTGCTGGATCTCTTTCTCCTTGTACTTCCTGTCTGTCTCTGCTTATATGGATAATAGCTGTGGTCCCACTACCTGCCTCAGATTAAGAGATGACATAACTGGCTTTTTGCGTGGTCAGCTTATTCAGAACTACATTTAGGATTATCTAAAATTTCATGTTTGCCAATACAAAGTCAACTGGAGACAAAAATCCTCAAAATACTGACGCTTAAGTTAGCTCATAGATGAACTGGAGACTAATTTCCTGAAAGCTTTGGACATTTAAGCTGACACAAAAGAAAAGTTATATGTGATGTGCGAGAAATTGTATTGTTACACAAGCCTACAGCTCTATTGCCCTTAATATCTTCACTAAATATAGAAAAAAAACAAAAAAAAGAAAAACTAATATGTCAGTCTTCAGTTTGGTAAAAGCCAAGGACTTATTGTTTCCTGTTTACACAATTTTATTGGCCTGTCCTGCTTGAGTTTGTCCAGAAATATAGAAAACTTTCCAGTAGCTACAATTAGAAATTATTACATGTAAGAGTTTTTTTATTGTCCCCTTTTCACTTTGTTTGTTGTGTAGATACATTTTGTCTGTGTGTGAGATGTGCATGACTTAGTGGTATAAAACACTGAGAACCAATCATGGTTGGCATTCCTTTTCTTCCAGCTCTTCCCTTATCATTGAAATGAAAATGCTCATAATAGGGGAAATGCAAATGGGTGCATTAAAAATTCCTCCTGTGCCAGGTTTTGCACTTGACATGAACCTTTGAAATCTGTTTTTTATTAGGTTGGTGCAAAAATAATGTCGTTTTCTCACATAGTATGTCAGAAAATGACATTTAACTGTTAGGTTGGTGCAAAAATAATGTCAGTTTTATTTTCAGCTAAGATGAGCTTTATAAGCAT
>OZ010610.1:5225067-5445067 GCA_963932145.1 Acanthosepion lycidas | reverse complement strand
CACATAATTTTTTTCTTTTTTGCAAAAAATCCAACCTCGTCTGAATCAAAAAATTAAAAAAAAAATTATTTAATTAAATAAAAACTTTTAATATATTTTATTCATAAAATCAATTAAAGACAATATTGGCTGAAGAAAATTTTTCCAAACCAAAAATGAATTTTTACAATATTTTTTTTACAATTTTAAATTGAATAATTTATAAAGTGTTTAAATCTTTTCAAATTCATTTTCAAAGAGATAATTCTTATGAAATATTGTTATTAAGTAAAACTATATTTACTAATCATATATTGTAAAGCTTATTACAATCTCATGACCCCAAATTTTTTTATTTGCAGAAGTCAACTTTGAAACTGCATTCACATTATTGGTGACGGCATGCTATTACAAATTGACTAACAAAGACAGCATCAGTAGTATGCAGATATCAATGACACAAGCAGATTCAAGCTTCACATTTATAAAAACTAAGTGCAAATAATAATGTTTTAAAAAGCCACAAATGTATTTGACACTGTATTTGTCATGAAAAAGATCCCACTTTTAAAATGATTTTTAAAATGTCAATATTTTTTTTACAATCTGATAAATTTGGCTTGAGAAAGATTTTATAAATGCTAATCTGCTATATTTATTCCCTCAAAAAATTTTCCTCCATTTTTATATATGCAGACCCCAGTCAATTTTAGTGTCAAAAGTAGATAAAAACTACTCATCACCAATGCAACAATTTATTTTTTTTTTTTTTTTTTTTTTTGGGCTCCAGTCATGTCACAATTACAAGAAATGCTTCTCATGGTGTGAAGTGCAAATGTCCATGAGTTATATTTTTCTTTTTCCTTGTTTAACAAATATACTAATTTACAGGGTATTTGAAAACTAAGATGAAGTGCTTAGCTGTTGGGATAAGTGTCTTATAATGTAATGCTGGGTTAGTCATTGTGAAAAAATACTTTGCTTTTGATTTTCCATAAACAATTGTTTTTGTAAGTTAAAATTTAAGTTAAAAAATAAAATAAAATAAAATAAAATAAAAAAACAGGTCAACTAACTGATGAATTTCCAGCAGTTACAACTCCACCTTTTTTAAAAAGTGGGGGCAATTTGGACAGACTTTCTTTATTTGTTTCTCTTGGGTGTTCATCAACCTCAAAATTTTCTGGACCTTTAAAAAAAAGAAAAAAATTAAAATTTTGATTTCTTATATAGATCTACAAAACTGTTCAAAATATTAAGCTAGGACCAAATTTGCAACACTACAATTCATGACATTACATTTTGCAGACAAATACTCAGGTCAAAACCAGACAATTCTCTTTGAAAAATTATGCCTGTGGACATAGCAAAGAATACACCAACTTTACTGTACATGAAATATTTCATAGAACATCATATAGTCTTACACTTTCTTTACATGTTAACTCCTTTTACATTATAACAATAATAAAGAATTTTTTTTTTTTTTACCAAGCATGCCAATTTTTAAGCACATTCATGCACCTTTTCCTGCAATTTCAAAGTTAAACATACATTTAGGTGGTTGGTAATTTTGTAGTATTGTGCTGATGACTTGATAAAGATTGTGTTGCACTAGAATTTCAAGCAAAACATGTTGGCTTGTCTTGAGACTGCCCCTTCAAGTCCTGACTTTTTATTTTCATCTTAGCCCAAAACCCATCAGAAATACACAAATCTCTCAGTCAAAAAATTTTTTAATTTATGAATTTATATCTATCAAATTTCTCCCCCACTAGGTTAAACGAAAAATTTTATAAGACAGTGGATTTACCTTTCTTGCCTTTTACTACAATAGGGGCAATCTCCATATTAAATTTTCCAGCCTTTTGTGCTGAAAAAAAACAAAAAAAAAAAAATTACAAAAACAAACCTTAACTAATGTATAGACTGATTTTTTCTTTCAATCAACCTATCCCAGCAACAGAAAAACAGATTTCAAAGTGTAAGATACTTGTGTTTCTCTTGTCTGGATTTTGCATGCTCACAGCGTCTCTGCGTCTGTCAAAAAACACTGGTGTTACATAGTTCTCCCAGTCCAAGACCCATGCTGACTATTGGCTGCCTTGTATCATTCATATGTAAGTAGTCAGTGCCACCTACTCCAAGTAGGATGTCTTCTCTCAATAGCCCATTGTGAAAGGGGATGCAATTCCTGGTGCTTACAGCACCACACACAACCAACTGAGTCTTTTATTGACCCAACCCAATTCTCTGTTACAATACTCAACAAAAACATTCAAACAAACTGGATCTTATTCAGAATATAACATAAAAGGTGACAGGTCTAATTAATACAGCTGTGGAAATCATTAAGACATTTTCAGATAATTAATTCAGACAACAGCAGTGTTAAAGTTCAGTTCCATTTGATTTTGATATCACTGGAACCAGTACATCCATTTGCCTCAACAGTTACATCTCCACAATTTCACATATGAAGCTTAGGGTAACACATGGTTCAATTTTTAGGCACTCCTCAATGACACTGCATTGTTTGCCCCAGACCAATATTATCAAGAAGTCTATAAACCTCTCTCGAATGGTTTCTAACACATCTATTTATCACTTCTCACTTGCGTCTGTCCTTAGGCCGAGTGCACTCAGGGGTGAGTCCATCAAATGACAGTCACAAGAGGAAAATTATACTGAGAGGTGCCCAGCCCTGGGGAACAGCTGCTTCAGGCCATGCCCTCTCATTGCACCAGAGACAGGGATGGTGCTCACACCCAGGCCAGCACAACTGACAGTTGGGAGACTGCAGGCAATTTTTGTTCCTGGCCCAGGTGTACATTCTCAGCTCACCACCTTCAAAAATAAAGACCTTGTGTCGCAATTTGTGTTAATGAGGAGACAGTAAATACCCCTGATGTTGTTATAAACACAATGTATTCCTCTGTTCATCATCGGGTGTCTATTGATTGACTGATATGAGATATTTCTCATTTATTGTGATGGACACCAGATGTATGCTTCAGCCTTTGAAATTTTGAACCCAACCATTTATTTGGCTCACCATGGAACAATCACCTGAATAAGGCCAGGCATATGGCAATGAAGAGGGGAATAACAGTCTGAATAACAGAACTAATGTAAGTAATCATAATACCTCATCTCAGGTGTGTGTGTGTGTGTGTATATATATATATATATATATATATATATATATATATATAAGCTGAAATTCTAAAATCTTGTCTCATATCCATCTTATGCACAAATATCAGTGAACAACAAAAACAAAGGAATTGGTCTTTCCATTCCAATACTTTTGAAAATGACACACACACACACACATATATATATATATATATATATATATATATATAATTACATTCTTTTTTTTCTTATGTGTACACATAACAAACCCACTATACCCTATTATACTGATAACTATTTCAGCTTATGAATGAAGGACATTCTTTAAAGAAGTAAGGGGATACAAATAAAAAGATTTAAAATTAACAAATTTTTTTTTCCCCCCATTTTACTGAAGATATTAAATAGATGAGAGCATTATCACCTCATCTATCTTCTCTTTTTCCCCACTGAAACAAAACTGTCTCTTATCATTTTCCATCTTTCCTTGTGAGCTATTATTTATAAGATATTGGCAGGACAGAACATATATGCTAACCAAAGAACAAACAATTATAATAGAATCTTGAAAACTTTACAATTTGATTGACTGAATTATAATATAAAGCTGACGATTTCTCATTTTATCAATGAAACAATGAAAGTATTATTTCAGCACAGAGGAGGGAAAGAAGAAAAAAAGACATTCCATATTTTTGCTCAAGTTCTTTCATCAAAGTGTGATGTAAAAAAATCAAAATATTCCCTGGATAATGAAGTCAAAAATGTTATGTTGGTATATCAAGATCTAGGAAAGGTCAAAGGGTGATTAGTCTTTCATTAAAAAAATTTTTTAAGAAGTACAAACCAGCTATCCATCGTGTCTGTGATCTTAGAGCAACTTCATCAATTTCATCACGACACAGATTATATTTCACAGCCAAGTTTTCAGCTGTAATGGCCATCGGCATTTTGATGTGTGCATCAGTCAAACCATGCCAGAGGATATCTTCCAACTGGAAAAGATAAAGAAAATAAAAAACATTTAAGCCTATCAGCACATTTATTTTAGAGAAAGAAAATATTTCTTTATCTTTACTCAAGGAGAGTGACCCCCTTGCACCTTTTTCAATTAACATTTTCAACCGATATGAAGTGGAGTGATTAAATTGAATCAATTGCTAGGTCTACTGCTACGAAAGTTGGTTCACTATGTCATACTAGACAATATTTTTTTGCTACAATCTCAACTATTCATCCATGCTTCGAATATTGCTGTCACA
Source organism: Acanthosepion lycidas (assembly GCA_963932145.1). Taxonomy (NCBI): domain Eukaryota; kingdom Metazoa; phylum Mollusca; class Cephalopoda; order Sepiida; family Sepiidae; genus Acanthosepion; species Acanthosepion lycidas. The sequence continues at coordinate 5,440,688 of OZ010610.1, read as the reverse complement.
TCTGGTCTGGTCTTTCTGCTATATATTTAGAGATTCTTGTTAAAATACAAAGAAGAATCTGCAATGTTTTGACATCTCAACTTCAGTCACTTTCCCACCACCATAACAGATCTTCCCTGTGCATTTTTAAGGTAATTGTTCTAATGCGTTTTCCTCTCTGGTACTTAGACTTTATGAATTTAAATGCAGTACTAGATTGCCAATTAGGTCTCATCTTGAGTTGAAATTGCTAGATAACCATAAGTTCAATGCTAAGAATTTCTTCTTTCACACTTCACTTTGGGAACTCTCTTGGTTTCCAGTCAATTTTCACCTTCAAATATTTACATGCAATGTCAATCATTATCTTCTGGATTCTTAATTTTTGTTCTTATATTATTCTTTTGCCTCAATGTTTTCTTTTTTTCATTTTCTTTCATACCCCTCATCTCTTAATGGTTTTATTGCCTTACTTAGAATGAAACAAAATAAAAAAAAATTTACTTATTACAATACTAGTGTGCCCATGCCATCAAAACTGACAGCAAAAAGGAATGTATTATAAGTAATATATATTATAATGTAAGGGATTTTCATTTAATCCAGGTACAATTCTGTAATTTAAAATACTTTGACATTAATAATTGAACAGTGTACAATTTATAAACACCTCAGGAAAGATATCCGTATTTTATCCTCATAAGTGTTACATATTTACAACCAAATTTTACTTTTTAACTGCAAAAGTTCCCAAAGCACAATAACGTAAAGCTGTCTATCCTTCTACTCAGGTTTTTGTTAAATGTCAACATTCTGAGTGTCCCGATTCGATACAATTTATTTCTTATTGTGAGCCATGTCACCCTAGGGAGCAGTTATCTTTGTAGTTCACTTTTTGCATATGGACATGAATGGGGTCTTTTGCACACTGCCCCTCAATTGTCACACACACAAACAAAACAAAAAAATATGTCGCATATTATATTTAAGGAGGAGTCCCATAACCCATTACAGTTGCAGAGGCACCAGATATACAGCAGCCATAACAGTAATGGTGGGCCTTGTGTAAGTGTATTTGAGCATAAATGAATATAACAAACTCAACAGGAATTCAAACACAGCTCCCCAATTAACAATTCCAAGGTCTTATTCATTACACCATCCACACATTCCAAGCATGATGGGTTTTAGCTGTGAAGGTTTCAACTGGTGGAAATAATGAATGTCAGGCTTCAGAACAGAAAGAGCAACAGTAGTGAAAGTTTTCTGAAGTCTCATCAATAGTAAAAAGGGTTGTAAGGTGGAAAACAATTCATCACCCAAAAGGCTGCATAAATGCTTTTAAACTATCAAGACTAGAAAGTGACAAGTGAGCACTTTTATGGAAGCTATGGCAGAAATAATTCATTTTCTAGTCAATCTGGCTTTTAAAAAGGTGTTTGTTTTTTTGATTCATTCATTTTCTACAGTTAGTTAACTCTTTGCAGGTTATTTAAAGCCAGAAAATATTTTTTTACATTGTAAGAAATTTTTTTTTTTTTTTTGAGATAATGATCTTGTGATACAAAAAGGGTATTTGCACATAAAAGGGTATTTGCACATAAGTGAATATAGCAAATCCAACTGGAATTGGAACTCAGCTCTCCGATTAACAATTATGAGCCATTATCCATTGCACCAGCCACACATCCAAGCTTACAGCATCTGGTATTTCCAAGCAGTTACCCATCTAGCTACTGACTAGACTCAACATAGATTAACTTTGGTGATTCAATGCAGTATGACTGTAAGCCTTATGGTATCTTGGTTTGGTTTGGTTTACAGCATATCAACCTCAATGGGTTATTTAATGCCAACAAGATTTTTATTGCTGTAATATTTTCTCAAAAATATATTGCTGAATTTTTTTTTCTTCTAAAATTCAATGCTGGTAATAAGCTTTTACCAAAATGTATTGCTGGTATTAAAACTTATTTTTACACTTTCATACTGTTTTTACCCCAGTTTGGGGGGGTCAATTATTTGCCCATAGGTGGGACCCTAACTGGTGCTACTACCCCAGGTCAGGGTAGACCTGGGAACATCAGCAATTAATTCTACACTCCTCAGCTTGCTGTTGGGTGTAGTTTGTCTTACACAGAACACCATATCTTGAAAATGTATACATATGTCAACAACAGGCAATGTAAGTTTTATAAAGACATACAAGTATGTTAACAGCAGAAGTGTTCAATGTATGTAGCATTTTTTTTTTTTTCTTTTTTTTTTTTTTTTGGTTGTGGGAAGGAGAGGAGGTATGGTGGAGTAATGGATAGCAGCTTGGATTGAGGAATTGGAAAGCCAAGTTTGAATTCCAGTTGAATCCATTACATTCACTTGCGTGCTAATAATACGCTTGGGAAAGGTATGAATCGTCTACTTTATTCCCCCCCCCCAGCTATAGATAAATAGCAGGACAAACCAGGTTCTATAGCCTTGGATGGCAACTGGTCTACCACAGAAAGAAATGGCAACCTACTGCAGGAAAAAATCTGCCTCGTCAGTCATGTATCAAAAGATACATGATCATCTAAGCATCTATCACACAACTGACTGACTGACTGTTGGTAAAGGCATGAATCCTATTCTTTTCCCCCAAGCTATGGGTAAATAGCAGGATAAACCAGGTTTCATAGCCTTGCATGGCAACTGGTCTACCGCATAAAGAAATCTGCCTCATAAGTCATATATCAAAAGATACATGATCGCCTAAGTGCATATCACACATGGCACTGACTGTGGGAAGAAGGGGACAGGAGTTAACGCACAAGATAATGAAGCCACGAGGATATTAAAATCTTCAGACTCATCTTGCATTCCTTATTACATTTTCATCACTGATTTTGTTGCTTTTCATTTTAATGTTAACTGCTCAACTGTGTTAAACGCAAAATTAAAATACCCTGCTTCAAACATTAAATGTGTTCACTGCCACACAATGCACACATGCATCTTGTGGCATACTGCATCTGATGCATATGTGCATCCATTGAATAATAATGCACTTGACTGACTACTTGTGGCATTGAATAGATACTATACTTTTTCTGTTGCGCTGTATGCTACAAATATAGCAGTGAATGTTAAGGATGAATGTTAATCACCTTCAAATCAACTCCAAGAGTTGTACCAAACCTTGCATTCCTGACTGCAAATGGAACCATGCTCATATTTTCTGCGCCACCACACACAGCAATGTCACTCTCTCCCAACAAGATTTCCTGCAGAAAGAGAAAAAAAAAAAAAAATCATTACAATTTTAGAATCTTACTATAAATATATAAAAAAAAAAAAAAAAGTAAAAACCCCTTACACTTACTCTTATTTAACAAGTATTTGAATGTGAAGCTCCAAAAAAACTTTTTGCAATCATCCCAGGATATGTACCTCAGCCTACCTACAGGTGAAATCAAGCTACAATGCCTTCAACCAAGACAACAGTTCACCAGTTCTATGTGAAGTATATAAAATAATAAATGGCTATTCATTGGATGTGAACAAGTTCTTCAACTTCTAGAAACTATTGACTTACTTCTTGAAATTGAACTGAAAATTGACAATGGTTTCAAACATTACAATTGAAATGTTAGAAAGTTGGAAGGGAGAGAACTTGTTTACACTATATTGTTCAGACTGTTGTCCTCATCATTATTGTCATATTCACAATGTTTCAGCTGTTGCACACTCCAGCCTTCTTCAGGTGAATGGAATTTTGAATCTAACCCTTTATTTCATCCACAACATTGTTCAGAATGTTGTCCTCATGTTTGTTGTCCATGTAAATAGTTACAATGCCTCATCTCAGAAATATAGGCAAAGAGGAAACTTGTGTACGAGATAATTACAGACCTCCTACCCATATCAGTTCAAGGCTAGGTAAAGAAAAATTTTCAATGTAAAAATGACCTTGTGTCAGACTAAAATGAATAAATATCAAACTATAACAAAAGCCTAATTTATTTTAAAAGAATCAGTTTTTGTCTAAAAAAATGCATTTTATGCATGGTGGTTTCAAATTGTCAATTTTTTTTTTTTTTTTTTTTATCAAGGTTCACAAAAAAATTGACAAACTTCTTTGAGACTTTAATAACAATACAATTTCTGCACACGTCTATCAGTGTGCACTCGGCTCATGTCAAATGATATTGTAATTTTATATATGAAAAAGCCTTCTTGAAGCTTTCATTTTAGCTTTAATTGAAAAGTAAAAGATTAAATTTATTATTTCCATACTCTGGTGTATTTCAGACAGAAATTTATATTGATTAGAATCTATTTTTTTTTTTCTCAAATACCTGATTAGTATCCTTTTTTAGTTGTCTTTCATCACAATGTATTTCTCTGTATGAAAAAATCTTCCAAAAATAAAATACACTTTTCTGAAACATTTCAAGTATAATTAATCGGATTTTAATAAAAATATTATTTACTTTAAACTAACACGTATGTATTAGGTTGGTGCAAAAATAATGACGTAATAATGTCGTTTTTTGACGTTAAAAAATACGTCAAAAAACGACATTATTACGTCATTATTTTTGCACCAACCTAATACTTTTAAAACAAAACAGTAGCCATGATTTTAACTGCTATTGTCCTGTTTTACATAATTGATGAGGCAATGACAGATTGAAGTTCTAACGGAGACTTTATCTGTTAAAACATAATTTAAGAAAATGACACAAGTGCCTTTTATATAATCTCAAGTAATCAGTAATCTTAAAAATGTTCAAAAATATTCTCTGTAATCTAATTTTAGGAATGTTCACTTTAAATTTACTATAGACATCACTCTTATTTTCTGATAAATGTTGTGTATCATTGACCATACTTTAAAAAAAAAAAAAAAAAAAAAAAAAAAAAAAAGGGTACATTATGTAATATTTTATATGCATAAAAAAAAAAAAAATTTTAAATTATTTGATTTTTAAAAGAATTTCCAAGTCAATGTGTTTTCACCAGAACAAGTAAAAAAAAAAAAAAAAAAAAAAGTGCTAAAACAGTCATTATAAAATTACATCAACCAGTAACAAAGAAAAAAAAAAAAACAAAAGATTTTTAACCAAAATTTCAAACATCCTAGAAAGGATTAAAAAATTTTAAATAATTAAAAAATACTCTGGTATTTCCTCTTAATAAAAACAAGTTTTGACAATAAAACTTTTTTTTATTAATTTTGGGGGCCTTTTTTCATCATGCTATGATGTTTTATCAGCAAAAAACGTGGGTCATCTCGTCTAAACCCGACTTGAAAATACAAAAGAAATTATGCCAAAATCTATAAGGTTAAACTTAAATAGCAAATTCATAAATGGGTAATTGAATGACAAAATAAAAAAAATTTGTAACAGGTTTCATCCTTTAAAAGGACTTCAGAGTAATGTTCATAAGATGAAATTTTTATATATATATATATGTGTGTATGTATAGAGGGGGAAAAATACACAAAAATATTGGTTATGATTATACATAGAGAGGAAACACTAAAAATATAGATACACTAAATTTTCAAATTTCTGATGTTCAACATGCGTAGATGCTACAACTCAGCCAATTTCATTTAGCTTCCCAACAGTTTTGGTTTTGTCATTCAATTACTCAATATTGTTCTCATGAATTCATCCTTTGAAATGATATTTCATCTCTTACCTGTGCTGCATTGATAATGGCTTGAAATCCTGAGCCACACAACCGATTGACAGTGAGAGCAGGGACATGAATAGGAACACCAATTCGAAGACCAACATGACGCGCAATGTAAGGAGCATCTGATGAACTCTGGAAAAAGACAATCTCGGTCACTAAAACTTGTTCATATCAAAGGGCAAAGCTTAATTTAAAATAAATACCATTTAAAACGAACTTACCTGGATGACATTACCAACCACAACAGACGTTACTGCTTCAGGTTTGACATTCGCAGATTCCAATGCTGCTTTGGCTGCAATTTCCGTTAAGTCTGTGCAGGACACATTCTTTAGTTTGCCACCATAAGTACCAAAGGCTGTACGCTTAGCAGCAACGATAAAGACATTTTGAACAGCTGCAGATGAAGTCAAAAAGAACAAAATTACAATTTCAAAGTAATTGTCTTATATTGTACTTTTCAGAAATTCATTACTTAAAAAAAAAAAAATAAATAAATAAATAAAAAAGGGAGGGGGGCTTTTTATTCCAACATTTTCTTGTGTCAGGCTTGTTCAGAGATGGCTAAACTGTCAGCTATATACAACCACTTTCTCAGATCAATGGTTAAAGACTTCAAACAAATCAAGCCTGTAGGTCTTCTTCAAATCTCATGGATTGGTGCTACAAAAGCACAAAGAATTGTACCAAATAACATAATTTATCATTTTTTTTATTTGCAGGTTATTTAAAGCCAGAAAATATTTTTAGCTTGTAACAATTTCTTTTTAGTGATAATGGTTTATTGATACAAGTCCTGCTAATTAACTCTTTGCTGGGGGAGGGAGAAAAAGGTGGAGTCATACCTTTCCCCAAGTGTATTTGCACATAAGTGAATATAACAAACCCAACTGGAATTGGAACTTTGTTCTCCACTTTCTAATTCTGAGCCATTATCCATTACACCACCTGCACATCCAAGTTTACAGCACTTGGTATTCCCAAGTGGTCACCCAGGCTTAATGTTGCTTAACATCAGTGATTGTACAAAAACAAGTGTTTAAACATGATATGGCTGTAAGCTGTACTAGATAACAGAAATCGCATCACTTGAGGACTTTCAACAGCAGCAACATCTAAAATGCATAGCACACGTAACTTAAAAAGAAAATAATGACAAGATGTTGACATTCCACACTACTTCAAAGAAAAGTTTAGGAAGGAAACTCATCAATAATGGAAAGAGCAATAACAGCTACTGGGCTTGAGAAAGCTATTTTCCTGAAAAATTATTTTAAGAGATTAATTTTATAAATTTCAACTAACACTAGCTTCTCAGTCAATGAATGATGTTTCCTTATAAGGAAACAGCTAATTTTAACATTACCATTCTATGACTGTCAAAGTAAAATTGGAATAAAGAAGCTTGAAAATTGATAGTAGTAATCATCATCCGTGTCGTACAGCATGCCAGCAACAGCAAAGTACTTGTGTCTGTGTATCCATTCCATCCACAAGATTCATGTTCACTCACACCATGACTCATGAAACCAAATGCCCCATTGGTTTATATGTGACTTCGCCAGTCACTCCATGACCCATTTTTGATGATGTTGTATATAAAAACTTCCACCTTCACCTAGATTACATCATTGTCTATTGTCCAGGGAACAGATGGCCTAGAAAAAAAAAAAAAAAAAAACATTTCTCCAACTTTTAATAAAATGTTACCTTATGATTTTAACATCGTAATATTAAGAATTCTTACAATTGTTTATTCAAATCTGTGTGGGAAGGGCTGCAAAAGATTTGCCCCTCCCCAATTTATAGGCAGAAGCATACAAATGCATACTGGGATTCTTTTTCCTATCCAATAAAATAGTCCAGATCTGTCAAAGTCAGAATGCTACATTCGCTTGTCCAAACTTGCTTTTATGTGTCAACTCCAATTCTTATTTTGCAAAGTTTTTGTCATATTACTGTCGCTTTGCCTTGCTTGCTTTATATTATTTTTTTTTTTTCCCCCCTTTTCTTTTTCTTGCTAACTTTGTCAATTCTGTTACTTAGACAGTTCTGTCACTTATTTTGCTTTTAATCATGGCTACTCACTCCACAACAATCTACAAATATTTTCTGGCTTTAAATAATCTGCAAAAGGTTGATAAACTAAAAAAAAAAAAAAATCAATCATTCACTTACCTAAAGAGCCTAAACAATGACAACTACAAAGCAAAAATTATAATGTTCTTATTTTATTTATAATGTAAATAAAAAGCAAAACTATTTCATATCTTTTTAAAAGAGGCAATGAAATCTAAAATCTTATTGTCCAAAAATCAAAATTTGGTTTTGTATACATCCTGAAACAGAATGTGCATCTCTTCATGCTCATCAAATTAAATTTTAAGAACGACTCTTAAATATACTGAACATTACAACTATTATTGCAGTCCAAGATACAATCAACAACACTTACCATATACCAGAAAATATACCTGTGAGTCGGGAGGGAAAGAAAGAAAATAATAAATAAAAAAAAATAAAAAATATGGTAACCGCACTCAAACATCATCAGATGGTGGCGTTGAAGTCTATAAAAAACAAAAAAAAAAAAAAAAAGACATTTTCCTTCCTTCATGCTTTCCCCCTCCCCCTTTGCTCCAAGATGTAGCAGTAGCAATATCTGTATTTTTTTTTTTTTTCTACCGCAGACCATTTATTCTTTGTCTTAGTGTGGAACCTGTAGGGAAACAAATTTCTCATTGATTGTTAAGTATGTCCATTTTATTTTTGGTACAGGTGTTAGGGTAAGTAAGTATAAGCATTATATTAATGGTTGAGCTCAAGTTAGCCTTGTGCAGAGTCGGAGCAATCAAAGAAAAGTTTGTAGTTAATTCATTGTTGAAACATTTAATTGATTGATTTGTTTGTTTAACAGCATATCAACTACTTATGGGTCATTTAATGACAAAAATTTAATTTTCTTGAGAGCTTCGAAGTAATAAAAATATGTCATTCTGCTTTCACAGTTGAATACATGGTAGATAATACTCAGCTTTTGTGCATATACATGGTTGTGTGGATATAATTACCAGAGGCCTTGAGATGTGTTTTATGTTGTTGTTTGAAGTTATATTTTGGAATACAGTTTCATTTCTTTAAGAAATTATAGGATCTTAAATTAATTAATATCATGAAAGAGTTCTTTCATGTTGGCCGTTTGATTTTGTTTAGCAGCATATCAACCCCCATGGGTTATTTAATGGCAAAATTAAAATAATTTGAACACAATTTTATGACTTCAGTTAAATATAGTTTGAATACAATTGCATGCCTTCAACTACAGATAAAATATATTGTTGGTCATTTTGCTTTAAACAGGCATTTTTGGTTATTTTTTTTTTATATATAAAATATATCACTGTTATTCTTACTATAAAAATGTATTTTTATACTTTCATGGCGTTGTGTGTTTAACGGTTCACTTTTTGACCCTTACATGTGCTACCACCCCAGGTCAGGGTTGGGCCCAGGAACAGCAACAATTAAGAGGTGGTTCCACACCACAAAAGCAGCAATTAAGACATGGTTCCACTACTCAAAACCTCCAATCTCCCAATCAAAGGCCTTGCTTCCAGATGTAGTTTGTCATACCCAGGACTTTTGGAAGGTTTAAGCATGGTTATATTGTTTGAGCTCAAGTCAGCCTTAGAACAACCAAAGAAAAAAAACATTGATTTACTTCATAGGTGGAGTTTTTGGAAGACACATGTGAATGCTATGCATTGAAAAATGGAAAGAAAGTTCAGTTGTCAGAGGTCAAAAAAAAAACAAAAAAAAAAAACAAATGTTTTCCAGTGGGACATCATTTCCAAACGGAAGAGCAAGAAAAAAAGAGTTAGGTGGAGCAAGAGCAAGAAAAAGAGTTAGTCTGGAGACAAACATTTCCTTCACCTATGTTCACAAAATGACACACCACAGGTGTACCAGGTTTGCCAACAAAAATTTTAAAAATTACTGAATGACCACTCAAGCATAGTAACCCACTCTACTATAATTATTGATTACTAGTAAGCCAAAAAAAAAAAAAAAAAAAAAAAAAAAAAAAAAAAAAAAATGAAAGAGAAGCTGTTACAACTCTTATCAACTGAGATGGACATCAGATTCAACTACAAGACATGTGATATTCCAGTTAAAAGAATTAGGAAATAATATTTAAACTCAGTATTGGTTATTCCGTTCACAAACGCACGTATAGATTAAAATAATTTCTTCATTTTTTGTTACCTGAGTTTAACAAAAACATCAGGTCAGGAAAAATTCACTGCATTGTTTGAAATTGGTTGGTTGTTTTTTGCTGTTCTTATCACAAGAACAAATTTGGTTCAGGTCAATAGGTAACACTTTGAGATTAACTCAACAGGTTAATAGACAAATATTTAATTGAAAAAAAAAAAAAAAAAAAAAAAAAAAAAAAAAAACGAAGAAACATGTTTTGGTTTCTGAGCAACTTTCAAGTCATATGAACAAGTTAAAATTCCAAGTAGGTCAGGTCTACATTTAAAACTTTGAAGTTGTCACACAATTTCTTGATGTTTATTACCGATAAGAATCAGCTTAAGATTTTGAAAAAAATATTAGACAAAGATTTTACTTAGCAAAACACCATTTTCTGAACTTGTAGTGATTTATATGCATAATAAAAATTTTTAAAATTAAACTAATAAAAATATATATATATATATATATATATATATATATATAATCCAGGATGTTTTCTTCCAATTTATTTAATATCAGTACAATTTTTTTTAACAAGTAAATAAACTCAAACTTGAAAGAAAAATTAAAATTTGCATATTAACATGGAACAAACAGAGGAAAATCCAAAATGGATGTGATAAAATTAATAGTTTTAATAGACATAAATCTGGAGCCAAATGAAAACTACATTTCTCATTGGCTAAAAATGATAACCACCATTCTGAAGTAGTATTATGAATAAAAGTTAAGGGCAAAACACAATCCGCCCATTGATTGGGCAAAACACCAAAATGATTAATCAAATCCCAATTGGTCAGAATTTATACACAGGACTTCATAAACAGATCAATTGAGAAAATATTCTTGCAATTACGCAGCAGCTATAGCAGAATGCTAGCCAAGAAATATTCCTTCTTAGCTGGGCCTATGGAAGAGAAAGTCTGATGTCATAGGGGCCTAAAACTTTCTGTGACCCCAGAATGGACATCACCAAGGAAGCATTCTGGTGCACAATATATGTGTATAAGATGAATGCATTGCATTTTCCAGAGGAGGGTTTGGCAAACTGAGGACAGTAACCTGCATGCAGCCTATCTAATGACATTCTGCAACCCACAAGAACACAAGAAACATTCTTTTTAAAAGTACAGTTAATTTCACGCCATAATTTTGATTTAAGAAAAAAAAAAAAAAAAAAAAAAAAAAAAAAAAAGGTACTCTAATTAAAAGAGAAAACAATTTGCTAAAACAAAAATATATAGAAAGTGTTTTAATTGCTGTCATGCACAATCTTACATTTCACCTTTCCTGGCAGATCTTCTATTATCACAATGTGAGATATTTAATAACAAAATTAATGGAAACCTGAAAATAAATTTAAAAAATATAAATGCAATCAACTAGACAACTTTAAAATTCTCAATGTACTCTCACCATGCACATATGTAGTCACATAAACATTACTTTAGTCGAATGAAGTCATAAAGGACAAAATACATCAAATGAAAACATTTTTACACTTTGTCATGGTCTTTTTTACTCCCTTTACTTTAAGTACAATAGAAAAAATGTTGATATTTTTTTTCAGCTACAAGGCAAGATAACAATAGATTATAGAAACAATTGGCTCTAAAAAAATTCACAATGCAAATCTTTTTCAAATCATGAATGAAAAACTGAGAAGTGGAAACGAAAAGTTTTGGAAAAAAGATAAAATTAATCTTAGAAAAAAGATGCACCCACTTAACAGATAAACAAAAAAATCTAGATACTTTTTTTGATGAGAATTTACCAGGGAAGTTAAACAACTTTTTACAATTTCTTTGTTTTTAAAGTTTCCACTTTATGGTCAGCCTATGGGTGTTCTTTGTTGCTGTTCTTTTTCATTGGCATAATTTTTTAAAATGCCAAAACCTTTCTGCCCTTTTCTCTGTTGGCGACTTTCTCAGAAGGATGCCTTTGTCCCATCCACAGCCAGATTTATATCTGACATTCAAGTCACAGTCTTGCCTCTCTTCTACCAGCTGATCTTGGTCACTTGAGACTTCTAATCCCTTTTGTATGATGTATTACTTCCTTATTCCACAGGCTTCGTCCCTTGATCTGTCTAATCACATTCTACCACGGCTAGCAGACTTTGGCTAATCACCTTCTGCCTGTTCATCTGCTGACCAGTCTTAATTATCCTCAGGGATGGATCAACAAGCTTCCATTTTAAATTTTATGAGGGTGGAACCCACCCTTTTCATAGAACAAAAAAATACACGTGTAACATTTGTGAATTTGAAAAATTTGATTTTATTAACAGCATATCAACTCCATATGGGTCATTTAATGTCAAAAATTAATTTTCTTAAGCTTTGAAGTAATAAAAATATTATTCTGCTTTCGCAATTGAATACATGGTAAATGATACTCAGCTTTTGTTCATATACATGTTTGTGTGGACATAATTACCAGACGTGGTGATATGTGTTTTATGTTGTAGTTTTATTGAAGTTATTATATTAGAATACAGTTCGATTTGTTTAAGAAGTTGTAGGATATTTTATCGAATAATGTTATGAAAGAATTCTTTCCTGTTGGTTGGTTGGTTGGTTGGTTGAGTGATTTTGTCCAGTAGCAAATTAACCTCCACAATTAATGCCAAAATCTAAATACAAATTTATGACTTCACAGAGATAAAATTTATTGTTGGCCATTTTGCTATAAAATAGATTTTTGGTAATTCTGCTATAAAATTTATTGCTGGTCATTTTTCTTTAAAATTGTATTGTTGGTAATTTTTTTTTTTATATATAAAAATGTATCGCTGGTATTTTAATACTTTCATAGGGTTTTGTTTTTATTTGGGGGGTTTACTATTTGCCCATAGCTGGGACCCTAACAGGTGCTACCAACCCAGATCAGGGTGAACCTGGGAACAACAGTGATTAAGAGGCGTTTCCATGTTTTTCAAAAGCTCCAATGTCTTAATCCGCAGCCTTGCTGCTGGATGTAGTTTGTTATACTCAGGATGCAATTTGAAAAATTAATCCCTAACAGTCCACCATGACAGTTTTTTGGGGTTTTTATTATTATTATCTTTTATTTTCAATTTCATGGTTGTTACCCTGTTACAGAAAGGAAGATTGGACAAATCTACCTACTGTATTCTGAAACAGCACCACCTAACAGGCATCTTGGGAGACCATTTGGTTAGTAATCCCAACATTTAGTATAAAAAAAGTTTCTTGAAAATTTTGTTCTCTCAGTGCTTTCATTATCCCCCCCCACCTTATAATAAAATTAATACAAACCATGTGAATTGTGAAATTTCTGTCAAGAAAAATAAAAAATACCATTAACAATATTTTCATTGTTTAGTCAGCATTTTCAGCCTGTGTTAATAATATCAGTATTCCCTTGAAATGGTTATTCATAATTTTATTTTAATAATTCTAGAACTTTTTTTTTTTTTTTTTTAATAATCTCCAGAATAAGCAACATTTTGTTTTCCTGCTTATCTATTAATTTAACTTACATTTTTCAGGTACTCTGACCATTGAAAATTACAGCCACATCATGTTGAAACACTGGTTCCTGTACGATCACCAAAGTTAAGCAACATCAAGACCGGTCAGTAACTAGATTGGTGACAACTTGAGAATGCCAGGTGCTGTAAGCTTGTATTTGTGCATGGTGTAATGGATAATGGCTCAGAACTGTTAATCAAAGAGCAGAGTTTCAATTCTCATTGGGCTCATTGTATTCACTTATGCTCAAATACACTTGGGAAAGATATGAATCAATCTCTTCTCCCTCCCCCAGCTAGGTTATATTGTTAGTGGCTTAACCTACTGATTAAAAGATTGTATAATTACACCAATGTACTTTAATACTACTTATGAAAAATAAAATAAAATTTTCAAAAGCATTATTTTTAAAGTGGTACAGAGAATAGTGTGGATCAAATGCACTAAAAAAAAAAAAAAAAAAAAAAAAATAGCATGTGAAATGTGCTAACTAGTTATGCTTTAACTCTGGATTGGGGTGTGTCAAGCCATATGGGTTACCTCCTCATGGCTTTACCAGATTTGCAAATACATTGTTAGGTGGCACTGTTACACAGCTATAAAAATGGACATCTCCTGACTTCTCTCTTTTCATTCTAGCACATGGTAAAAGAAACACTAGCATAAGACTTGTTTTCTTTGTTTGCCACTGCTTTTAGTTCAGCTAGGAGTTATACTGTACCATACAATGTTTTTACTTGACAATAAATCCCATTTGCTTTTGATGTAAAATTCAATATATTGTCTTAATTTTTTGTAATTTAATGAATAAAATAAATAAACATCAGGCTCTTTTCAAATGACTTTAATGGTTGGTAAGTAACGTTAAGAATAATAATTTATTTTCAATCTCTGATAGGGGTGATATCACCCCTGAAATAATAATAATAAAGGAGGATATGCTGTAAAACAGAAAACACCAAGTTAAAGAGATACATTTTTGCATAATCAAGATGTTAATAAGCTGTAAAGACTTTGAAATGTAAAATGTTACAGAAAATTTAGAACACGGAATACAATCTTTTTGTAAGTATACAAAGGCTATCAGATTACTAATAGAAAATTACTGGGACATTTCTACTTATGAAACATCGATTTCAAGGTTGTTACCTTGTTACAGAAGGGAAGGCTGGATAAATCTTCTACCTACTGTATTTTATAGTTCTGAAACAGTACCACCTAACAGGCATCCAAGGAGACCATTTGTTTAGTAATCCCAACATTTAGTATAAAAAAGTTTCTTGAAAATTTTGCTCTCAGCACTTTTAAGAATACAACTCTGTAAATTGTGAAAAATCTGCCAGGAAAATAAAAAAATACCATTATAACATAAATTTAATGTTTTTACTTGACAATAAAAAATCTATATTAAATAATAAAAAGGTTTAAATCTTGTTGCTTTTAGTTTAAAATCCAATATATTCTTAGACTGTTGTAATTTAATGAATAAAATAAACATCAGGATCTTTTCAAGTGACTTTAATGGTTGGTAAGTAATGTTAAGAATAATGTAATTTATTTTGAATCTATAGTGAAAGTCTGAATATTTCCAACAGAAAATATTTTGAATGGATTTAACAACTCTAGCTTTTCCAGACCACCTTCCAATGGTAAACTATAGTTTTAAAATCCTTAGTTACAGAACCTTTCTGTCACCAAGGATTTTAAAACTAATGCATTTTGGTTATTGTTCAATGAAAAAGTCACCAAAAAACTCTAGCCAAAAGAAAGCCTAGCACTGAACACCAGCCAAAATTGTTTGACCTTCCACACACAAAAATCTCAGCAATCTTTAACCTTCATGCAAAAAAAAAAAAAAAAAAAAAAATGTTGCATCAAAAGGACAGTTTTTCTCTTGACACTGCTATTATTTTAACTACCTTCACTCCTCAGCAATGTTTGTTTTCAAAAGTGAGGATTAGAATTTTAATATAACCTAAAAATATGAAAGTGAATTTACAACAAATATAATAAACACTATACTTTTTTTTATTGACATGGTTGGCAAGACATTGGCTAATAATTGCCAATTGATTGAACTTAAGGATTCCCTTATAGTTGGTTCACTTTTTTAATAATTTATTAAAGGTTTATAAATTTATGAATAAAAAAAATCGTTTTTATATTTATTTCTTTATAAATGAGTAAACGATACATATTGTATTGCATTTGGTACTAAGTAATTGTATTAGCTTTTAAAATGTTGTAAAATATTCTTGTTAATAATCTAATAATGTTTAATATTTTTATTGCAAATTCTAAAGAACAAAAAAATGTCTAATAAATAATTAAATCTACTTGAGTTTATTATAAACAGTTAAATGGTTTCTTTTCAATTTCCTGAAAAATATTGAACTGTTTTATTTTAATGGCTCTAAAGTGGAGGGATGATTTCATATTGTGTTGGACATTGACATCAAATGTTCAATATACCCCACTAAAATGGAATGTGGCACAAGGCCGAGTTTAAAGTGGGAGTCGACACATGCATGAAAAATAAAATCAAAATTGTTCTTGTCCTCTTGGATCTTTCCCTAAGGGATTAAAAATCCCTAGCCGAATGAGAGGTAATTGTTGGTGGTGATGGCCTGCTGGGGCAAAGCTTTAAATGCAAAGCTAAACCAGATACTGATTTTGTCTACTTTTATGCAAATAGATAATTTCAAAGTATAGATGCCTCTCTCTTTCTATAAAAAAATAAAAAAATGAACTTACAAAAAAGGCACTTTTCTTAAAAGCTAACAAGGACCCAACTGATATGATCAACTTCAGATAATTGCTTCAATCAATTTCAAACAGATAAATGCATTTGGATTTTGTCACTGATGCCATGACATTAACTGTTGAAAGAATATGTTTAGCAAACCGTCTCTTCATTTCCATTGTATAATGTATTGTTCATATAAAAGGATGCTTTTTAAACTGTTCAATTGTCCCATCCTTTGTTCCTGTTACAACTTATACGGGGAGCTGCTAATTTTCCCATATTTTGCTAAATATATTTGCAATTTCACTAAACAAATAATTTGCTAAATATATTTGCAATTTCACTAAACAAATAATTTGCTAAATATATTTGCAATTTCACTAAACAAATAATTTGCTAAATATATTTTGCAATTTTGCAACATGCATAAAGCAATTTTACTTGGCTTGAGAGCAGTGGAAATTTTTTTTTAAATTAAAAAAAAAATGGAGAGAGAGTGGGAACTAAAGGCATCAAGAGAGAGAAATATCTTCTAGTCTGCTGTCTCTTTATATAAAAAAAAAAAAATTTTTTCATAATTAAGTGAAATTAATTGAGACACATGATGTCCAAATTTACAAAATAATTTTTATTTGTTGTCCATCAAGATGGATAGTTACAAGGAGTTAAAGCCCTTATTCACTCTAAGAACAATTTATAACATGTTAATTTAAGTTTGGAATTGCTGGAGCAAGATGAGAACTTAAAAGGAAAAATCTTATACAGAGGAAGAAGCTATTATCAAAAATCTTTGAGGAGAAATTCAAGATTTGGATGGTAAAATCAAGGAGATTTGTATCAAAGCCAACCTGGATTTTAAAAAAAGTGGTTTTGTGACTGAACAAAGGAATAAATTTGGTTTTCAAGTCAGTGTCAATAATTGGTGTCCAGATACTGAGGAATCTGTTTGCAAAACAAGTATTTCCTACAGTAGTGAAGCCAGTTCTTTATCTAACAGCCATTCAATGATCTCAACTTCCAAATTACAGTGTACAAATTTTAGCAATGTTAATCCTTCTAAGTTTGAGTCCAAGAATTTTATAGCACAGTTTAACAACTGTACTAATTCCATCAATTCTAACAAAACAAAGCTAGCCCTCTTAAAGAGTTATCTTACCTGCTATGTCCTTCAACTAATTACCTTAGATGACAACTTTGAAGAAGTAGTAAGTTTGTTAATGAAAGAATTTTTGGATGTACCTTTTATAATTCATGAAATCTTCAAATAATAACCAGTTCTTCTAAATATGACCCCAATTTTGTAATTGTTAAACAATATCTTGCCAAAAGGAGGGCTGATTTGTCAGAGTTAAGAACCTTGTATGGTATGAATTTTTGCAAAATTTGAAAATATGTATGAATTTTGGTCCCTTAATCCATATGGGGTGACTAAAGATGAAAAGTAATGGATGGCCTCTGTACAAACTTTAATGTCTATCTACTGAGTCTAAAAATATTGTTTCATCAAAAATTTATTACAATAATTTAGAAGCCTCTGAGAAACCTTTGCTTTTATTTTCTAAATTCTTCACTTGAAAAGAAAAAATTAATCAGTGGCACATCTTTAGTATTCAGGTTCATTTACAAATACAAAAAAAAAAAAAGTCAAATTGATCACCTGCTACAAGCAAGATTGTATTTAATGAAGATCAGACAGGAAGAAAATTTCTGTGATGAACTATCCTTTTTGAAAGACTCAACAAAGGGCAAGATCCCTCCTGAGGAAAAACCTCAATATCTTTAAGGTATATTAAGGGTGGATGGAAGAATTGCTAATTCCAACAAGCACAGGTACAAGGTTTTATAATCTATCTGCTAGCAAAACACCATCTTCGTGCAGAATTATTGATTAATGAATTCCACCAGCAATCCAAACATTTTGGGTTTAGTACCCCCTTGCCAAAATCATAATGGCTGGTTTCTGGATACCTCAAGTCAGTCAGGCAGTAAAGACAGTGTTGAGTAAATGCACCACTTGCAAGAAATACAACAGTTTGGCTTTTAAGTATCCCACATTGACTAATCTGCCTAAATACCATGTGAACTTGATCAACCCCTATGAAAACATGGGAATCAATTCTACAGGACACCTATGGATACACAGAAATGGAAAAGTTGAGAAAATATATTTGTTAATATTCACTTGCCTTGCTATAAAAAGTATACATATAGATACTGTGCAAGACCTGGGCACCAAAGCCGTCATGCAAGCATTGATTAGATTCTTTAACTTGTATGAAGTGCATATTCACATCTACAGCAATAACACAAGATCTTTCAATAATGCTTCGAGTAAAATCATAGTAGAACATCATGTGAATAGCAAAGAGTTCAAATAAACTTTTATGAACCACACTATTATTCATCTAGAAATACCCTCGTATTCCTCATGGATGGGAAGCATGTGGGAAAGAATGACAAAAACCACAAAAACTTGTCTCTTTAAAACTCTGAACAGAGCTAAATCTGATTATTTTCAGCTTGATCACTGACATTCAAAAGGTCAATAAACTCCAGACCTCTAACATATTAGATTATATCAGATATTGAACTATTACCATTAACACCCAATGCCTTTTTATATCCTAATGTTAAATGGGAAATTTCAGTGAAACCGATTCTGGTGCATCTCCTGAAATTGAACCTAATTCCAGGTCTCAGTTATTAGATGCTTTCACTGAAAAGGAGAAACTTATTTAACTTCAAAGAATTATGGAATTAGAAATATCTCTTGAGTCTAAGAAAAATAAGAGAAATTCAAAGATCTACATGATATGGATTTTAACAATAAAATACAGGGTAGAAGATAAATAGTATTAATTAAAAATCCTGCAAAAGCCAAGCCATTCGGGAAAGTTGGCAGGGTAACTGAAGATTTTGGAAGAAATGATGGAAATGTATATTCCATATGCATAACTAGAGGAAATGCATCTTCTGAGACTCATAACATACATCTGTTTTCAACAGAACTTTCCTTGACACATAATGTTAGAAAGAATCCTATGCTGGAAAGTATTAAAGAGTTGCAAAACACTGGCTCTCAAAACTTATAAGAAAATCAGAAATTGTTTATTCAAAATATTTTGAACTATGCTTAACTTAGCTTCTGCTCCAAAAAGATGTAATTTGAAAATAAAACAAAGCAGGTCATAAACTTTCACATCACTTGATAGGTGATGAATGACATTGACGGATTCCGTGAGGCTAATTTGATCTACAGAAGGAGAAAAGTGAAATAATTTACATTTAAGGGAAACTTTCAGTGCTCTAATTTTTTTTTTTTTTTGAACTTAGCTTTCACCTTTATGTTTACAATGCTTTATGGAAAATATTGTATAAAGAAATTAAAATAAGACCGTTAAGAGTGAGATTAAATTTCATAAGAAAGGTATTTAATTAATTTTCTTATGAAATTTTATCAGAAGTGTACATAAAATACTACAATTTTATGTACATTTATTACACTTTACTGTGTTATTTGTATTTCCATTCATTTTATTATTAATTTTGATATTTCATTTATGGAAAAATGTCATAACCGAGATTAATATAAAAATAAGATCATATAAATTTCATGATACTTGTAGGTACCCTTCTCAGTTGAAATTGAAAAATCAAATTAACTTCTCTACACAGGTTTCGCAAAAGTAAAGGCCTTAACAGCAGAGAACAATGCATAACTAAATTAACACAACTTAATTGTATTCTGGTTGGTCTTCTGTATGTTATAATTACAGTGATTATAATCACAAAATTACATTTCTTCATTACTGTGGATCTTCTGATTAGTCAAAATGATACAATTTACAACGCGCTAAAAAAAAGATCTAACTTATAAGGAGACTTAGGAAACCTGATGCAGCTTTTAACTAATTTTATAATATCTTAAATTAAATGTAAAAATCTATATAATTAAGAAATAACAAATAATTGTATTAAAAATTCATTTTTCATCGAAAAAATTTTTTTGCTTTCAGAAAATATTGTTCATATTCATAAAAACAACTAAAAGCAAATAAAAGCATTTGAAATTAAATAATATCTTTGTTTTATTGAGTTTTGTATGTTACAATTCAGAGCTGATTTTCAGGTGGAGGGGGAAAAAAATATATAATAAAATAGATATAAAAAATAGTTGGGAGGATAATAAATATAAAAAAATATTTCTGCCATGGCTTTAATAAAAAAAAACCATTTATAATAATTTCGATCATCTGTGAATAGTTCCTGAAAGTTTCATTAACATCCGACAATTATTTTTTTTGCAAGATTTTTCAAATTAATGCGAGTCATACCAAAAAAACGTTCTAAAAATTGTCTTATTTACTAGTTCCGCTGATACAAAGAGAAACAAGGTGTTTTTTTTAAATCAAAATTTAGAATGATCTAAAAAGAAAAAATTTTAAAAATAATTTAAAAACTTTGGTCTTTCCTCTTAAGCATTTTGATTTAGACGATAAAATTTTGTTTTCGGAAATTTTGGCGTCTTTTTCATCAAGCTATGCTCTTTTTTTAGCGACTTCGTGGAGGTACCCAAGTAAAATCGCAAAACGGACATTTTTGACAAATTTGTAAACAAAAGTTAATTCTTGGTTTTAAAAATCTTGAAAAAAATAAAGTATATATTCCTGAAAAGTTACTTGAAGAAAATTAGCAAATTTAAAGTTAAATTAATTTGATTTATTTTGAAACAAATATTTAATTACTTGCGCATAAAACAAAAAAATGTTTTTTATACAAACATTAGGGCCTAGGCCCTAGGGTCTTGTTTTTCTGATGTGAATATTAAAGACGATAATTAAATCTATTCACAGTGAATAGATTTAATTATCGTCTTTATTAATATTCATAAAAGCAAGAAAAGTTCTCCAATTAAATAATGTCTTAGTTTTATTGCGTTTTTTTTTTGTTTTGTTTTTTCCATTCAGAAAAAATTTTTCGCTAAAACTCGGTCCTATTTTGTACAAAAAAAAAACAAAAAAAAAAAAAAATGAAAAAAAAAAGAAATAGGTGATTTAAATTCTTCAAAGAATTCTGCTTTTATAGTCACTAAAAAGTACAAATTATCTCGTTGAATTTCTCAAGTTTTCATAAGTAAGGGGCTGAAATAGTACATATGAAAAAAATATTTTTACCAAGATTTTCTAATACAAAATTTCAAAAATAATTTCATTCATTTGTGAATAAGCACAGAAAATTTTATTAAAATCCGACCATTATTTCATTTTTGCAAGAATTTCCAAAATGTCTATCACCGCAAAAAAAAAAAAAAAAAAAAAAAAAAAAAATGGTAAAATTTTCTATGTTAAAAAAATTATTACAACCGCTGACGCAAGAATCAAAATTTCGAATGTTCTAAAAAAATTTAAACAAAAAATCCTTTGACCCTTCCTCTTCTTAATCATAAAAGATTTTAACGATTAAAAAAAGTCAAACTGTTTTCATTACGTTTGGACTGGAGCATGTTTTCTCATCAAAGTAATACTGATTTTATAGTTTTTTCATGGAGGTATCTAAATTAACTGCGAAAATAAAAACTAAAAAAAAGGAACATGTTTTTAGTTTACTTTATAAAACGGAAATAAGAAAGGATTGCTAAAGTATTACTTGTATAAAACTTTTATAATAAAAGAATGCTTTTTAAACTGTTCAATTGCCTCATCCTTTGTTCCTGTTTTGAGTGCTTTTAGTTTAGTTACGATACGAATCATATGGGGGAGTCACTAATTTTCCCATAACTCGGACATTTCTATATAGAGTTAAAGAAAAAAAAAAAGTGTACTTTAACTGATTATGGCACCAAATATTAGAAAAAGAAAAAAATAATGGGTTTTTAAAACTTAAATTATTGAGAGAAAATTGAAAATTAAAATAAAATGTTGAACTTATGTACGCAATTCAAAAAAATAAACGTCAACAAAAAACAAAACTTTCTGATTTCAATATTAATTTCATTTTGAAAAGCAAATTCTTATCACCAAATCCATAAATATAAATAAGAAACTTTAATAACCGAAAAGAAAAACAATTTTTTTTTAAATAAAAACTTTTTAAAACAACTTCTGTCAGAATCGAGCAGATTAACTGAAAAGTCTAAAAAAAAAAAAAAAACCGGTGTAATGGGAAAACGTAAACCTGTCAATAAAACAAATCCAGACAAAATTATTTTTTTACATAAATTTTTATAATAATTCTGTAATTAAAATTTCTTGACATTTTAAGTTCGACATAAAATCATAGAGAAACATCAGTTTTCCTAGTCGAAGATTTCGTGCTTGGTGGGAAAAATTTAACAAAATTACAATTTTTAACAATTTAAAAAATAAATAGAAAAATGAAAATAAGGTCGGATTATTTTTAACCAAACAAAAACTGAAACTCAAACATGTCGAAACATCATAACATTTAAATTTGGAACAAGAAGAGGCATAAACATAAAAATCAAATACAAGATTAATTTACCTTTCGCTAAAACCATTTTGTTTTTAAGAAAATCACAGCCACGGGTGCATTCGTACCACTCGGGTCAAAATTTCACTAAACACAGGCTAGGTCAAGTGGTAATATTTATATGCAGAGGCCTTCACTACGGAAAGCCGTAAGGGCCATAAAACTACGACCGGGCTGTTTTTCTCGTATCAGTTATTTTCCTCGTTAGTCCAACTCCAAATTATCCACATTTTTTTTAACGCTTCAGTTGAGTAATAATACATCTATCGACGATTTCAAGATTTAAACAAAAGTTGAAATGTTTTAAATTTTTTAAACTAATCGAATGGAAACGTGTTAAAAAAAAACAAATCAATTATCCAGTTATTTTAGGACTCTTAAAGGCAAAAAACTGAAAAATAAGCTTTAAAATTTCTGCAAGACTTTTTTTAGTTTTTTTGCGTATGTTTTCTTCTGAGTAAGAGTTGTATAAATTCACTCTCAACAAAGTTTGTTTTATTTTGTATAAATTAAGTTTATATTGTATTATTTATTACAATTTAAAAACGATGGACAAATCGGGTTAATTTTTTCGGTGCTCTCGTAACAATAACAGTGTAATTCGGATTAACCTCTTTTTACAAATTCAGGTCAAAAATTAGGAACATTGATTACGTTGAAAAAAAAAACACTTTTTGAATGGAGGGTGTGGGAAGTGTCATCGATTTTTTTAATGTCCGAAACAAATTCTGGATTCCAAATGCGGATTTACCTCCATTAGATCTTTTTCTTTACCTAGTCTCATATTCTAAGCATTACTTTTTTTATACACATATTCAAAATTTGGGCACTTTGACGTGGTGTAATAATGGCTAGCAAGCTTGTCTCGCTAGAAATCAGTTACGACTGAATAGTGAATTCGATATACTTTAGCCTAGGCCTTGTGCCACAACTAAGGTATGCTTAAATCACCATATAAATTCACAATTTAGATTTTTGCATAAGAAAACTGTCGAAAAATAGTGTCTGAAATACAATATTTACTATCATTTCAGGAATTAGAATGAAAGCAATGACATCCACATACTTTGAATACATCATCATAAAAATTAAGGATGTGGAAACACTTCAAATAGCTCAGTGTATGGATCAAATTTAGTATAGGAAATAATGAAAATGAATATAAAATAGTATAGTAAATAAACCCTATTTCTAACACAATTACATAACCAACATACACACCATATATTCTACCCAATAACAGACAATATTTACAAACATGCCAAAAAGATTCCACAATACAACACTTGTGGTAAAATGAAATAAAATCAATAAACAAAAACATAATAATGAATAATAATAAAAAAGAAATATATTTTCCCATGATGCTAAGTGTAAAGGAATTGGAAATATGATTACCTCGCTTGGTTTAAAAAAAATATCGCTAGGCGGCATTGTTGAAGCCTGTAACAAGGCAAACAAATGTTTGCTTCATTCTCTTTCTCCTCTTTGCTATAAGATGTGAACAACATGGTAATTACATTCCCACTGGGAAATGTTAGTTCCCTGGGTTAACTGATGACTGAACTCTTCCCACTTTCCAGAAACCTCAAGTATGAAGTTGGTCAAGCTTTCTCTTTGGTTGTTCCAACTCAGCGCAAGGATGACTTGAGCGCAACCATAGTAACAATATTTATAATGACTTACCCTAATTTCTGAACCAAGAAAAAAAAATGGACATCTTATAACCATGTTTAACCTTCCAATGATAAAGTAAATAGAAACTTTCCTTTGGTCGTTCCAACTCTGCACAAGGCTGACTTGAGCTCAACTATTAATCTAAAAACATTAACCTAAAAACTAGAAACAATTGTCCCTATCTTTGATACTGTCATCACATTTTGGCTATTTTACCCTCCAGCTATCCTCGATTAGTCCAGGTAACTTTCAGGGAATTTCTAAAGTGAGCCCTTTATTTACTCTACAGTGGTAGATTGTTCTCATTCCACTGTTCATGTCTAGGGATATCCTGTCTCATTCTTGTTTAGTAATGCTCAGTTATTGCTCATTTCATTTCCACTGGTTTCAAGTACACACTACCTGACCCAGCAATTGTGTTGGATCCTTTCAACACACCCACATTTTTTAGAAACAACTGAAAAAAAAAGCTTGACCAGCGTTGTTGTAAGACTGATTCAGAATACAAAGAGGCCTCAAAAGCAACAAATTCCACAGTTGGATGCTATAGCCTGCTCAACTGTCAAACTCTCTGCCTTGAGCAGAGAGGAACCCAGACAAGGCTTTGCCAAAGAGCAAAGTTTCATCCAGAGAGGTAAACAGGCCCTGAACGTGTTTATGCGAGTTCTAAGGGAATGCTTTTGGCTGAGCCTACGGGCTCGGAGAACCCACTGTAAACTCGGCCTTGTGCCACATACATCCAAAGGGGTGGGGAGCTGTTAAATATAGCAGTTGGATGCTATGATCATATTGTAGTATCTGATCCACTGCCATAGCCAGCTAAGACAAGTTTTGTTTCCAATCCTGCACAAGTGGAGTCTGGATACAATTTGACCAATGACCCAAGTATATGTGTTTGAGTTCTCCACATTAAATAACTTGACCATGGACAGAGATGCAGTTGAGGAAAATAATACTTTGAGGTGTCCAACTCTGGGGAACAGGTGCCCAAGGCTGCACTCTCTTATTGCACTAGAAAAGAGAATTGGTGGTCACCATTGAGGTCAGCACAATCGATGGTTGCAGGCAATCGGGCAAATTTTGTACTTGACCTGAGTGTATGCACTCAGGTTCTCCACATTAAGCCTGACCTTGTGTTACATCCCATCCTTGGTGACAAGGCATGGGTAAATATGCAGTCAAGATGACAGGAATAAAAAAAATGACATTTGTATATATTGGAAAAAATTTTTATGTCATGGGTATTTTTAGTAGCACCCCACTCCTCCTCCTTGAGTAAGCTGTATTGTGGTGTATGTAGGATGAATTGAGATGAATGAATTCTTGTTGCATTTGAGTAAACTGTAATGAATGAATGGGTTGCGAATCAGATTAGCTAGACTTAGGATAGTCAGTGACAACCAACCTCACCACACTTACTCTTTGGCCTTGTGTCACAATTGTATTTTTTATGCAATAAATAATAAGATGACAAGAATCAAAGTGTAGTATCTGTTCCAGCTGACAGGCAGCCCACGGCTCCAGCCATCAGCAGCATTTTCAGCTAGCCAGCCATCATCTCCAGCTTGCCATCAGCTGTTGCCCCAGCCATCTGCAGTAGACCTCCAGCTCCAACCAGCAAGCTCCAACAGGTTCCCCACTCAAGCCATCCTCACCAGTAGCAGCGATAAGCAATAAGCTGCCCTTTTCAGGAGAATGCACTTCAACAAAAACAAAACCATCCTTTTCAGGACAACTCCTTTCAGCGACCACAAAACCGTCCTTTTCAGGACAACTCCCTTCAGCGACCACAAAATCATCATTTTCAGGACAACACCCTTCAGCAATCACAAAACTGTCCTTTTCAGGACAAGTACCAAAACTGTTTTTCTCAGGACAACGTTATTCTCGCCCTCTATATGAGCTTGCAGAGTTGTTTTTTGCCAAGTGCACTGTAACATTATTTTTGTTTATGCATATTCTTGAACAAAAATAAACTTGGCAATATAGTTTTTTACTCAAGCTTTTCTTTTGTTTGTTGTTGTCTTCCATCATTCAGTATCTATTTGCAGGCCAATATACCACCCACAACAATTGAACTTACAATTACTATCTTACCAAATTCACAAACCAATGCTTTAATTCACTAGACTATAAATTGGTAAATGATAACTATTGCATTGGATTAGTTTTAATAAAATTGTATTACTTTTTTAGAATGTTGTTAATATAAAATTATTCTTGTAAGTAAACAATCTAATAAAGAAATAATTTTTAATATTTTTGTTGTAGATTCTCAAGAACAAAAAATGTATGAATTTACTTTCATCATGTTTAGATTTTATTACATTTCTTATCATCTCTTTTTAAAACAGTAAACATTGCTGAGGAGTGAAGGTAGTTAAAATAATAGCGGAGTCAAGGAAAAAACCATCCTTTTGATACTCCATTTGAAGGTCCAAGTTTGCCACACATTTCTTGTAGAATTAATGTCAACTACACTAGATTTCCTATTGCCTAACTGGTAAGGACACAATATGGCTAAACTATAAAAATTTCATTTTTATTATTTGTAAAAAAAAAAATGTTAAAGATCTAGGTTGTTTTTTATATACATTTTGAGAAAAGTGTAGTCTTCTGAATATTAAGAAGTTTATTAAAATTTGTGCAAATTTTATGGCCTTTTAGGCTCAAGTGGTGATACTGACAACACTATTTTTTTTTTGCAGTAACTTGATTAAATTAATGGGTAAATGATGGAAAAAAAAGAGATTGTGCTCATAGAACAAAAATTGGAAAAAGGATTATAAATGTATGTGTTATCCCACTTGGCTTTGCCAAATGCCTGATAGGTGGCACTGTTTAAGTTCTATAAAAGCACAAACATTTCTTTCTTCTTCATCTTTCTACAAGATCTCGTAGTTCATAGATGATAACATCTCCACTATGGCACATTCATTTCCCTGGCTGACTGACAACTGATCTCTTGGTGAAGGTAATTTCTTTTTGTTAATACATGCATTAATTGTTTGTTTGAAATCCATGTTTTGTATCTTATTTTTGCCAGGACTCACATGAGTTCTCCAAATATTGTTTGCAAGGACAAATGTACTAGGAGCCTGTTGTAACCGAGAAAGGGTTACTAAATGAGGAATAACCAAAACGGAGGTTGGAAATGAAATGGTAATCTTTATAACATCAACAAAATACAATACTCGCAGTGACATGAAGTAGGTAAACCACTGCTAGTGGCGGACTACTTAGACAACATATTCACCCCACCCCCCTTACAGGCTCAGATTGTCCCACATTAAATTCGGCCTTGTTCCACATCCTACCCCGTGGGGAGGTTGGTAAATATTTCTAGCTGGGATCTGTTTTAAGTACAACTCAGACTGACACAAGAACTACCAACCTTCCAGTAGTAGCACTCACTACTGGATTGACTTGCGACAACCTTGTGTATAACTGTTACCTTTATTCTTATTGTACTGGTTTGTTACAATAAACTTTTACTTATTTTATCCACCTTGTTTTTTCAAGTATATTCCTATATAACACTTTTTTTTATTCATAATTTTTTATAAGAATATCTGTGAACTATAGAACAAGAAAATTGAAATAAATATGATTTTTCCGCACATTACACATTTTCTTCTCAAATTATTTTGTATCCCAGTTTACTTCTTGTTTTAATTTTTCAATTTTTTTTTTAATTGCGATCTAGAATGAAGGATGTCTCTAAATCTGTAGAAATCCAAGGCCCGAAACTCCAGCAATTATAGGTTACCTCCCTTTTTTACACTTTTTTTTGAAAAACAATTTTGAAAATTTTTTTAATTATTGCTAATTTTTCTAAAAATCCTTAAAAGTCTGCCAATCAATTATTTATTGCCAGCCAAGTGCTGACTGATGAACAAATCTTGGCTCATATATTTTTATAATTTAGTGAAATTTTATTAATCTATGAATAAAAAAAATTGTTTTCATCATTATTTCTTTATAAAATAGTAAATAAATATTGCATTGTCATCATCATCTTGCGGCCTCAGCCGAGATTGAACTCACTACACCTCTCCAGTATTCCCTATCTGTCATAGCACCAAAAAGATCTTCCTTAGGGATCAATGTGTCTCGTTTTATCCTATCTGGAAAGGTTAACTTGCGTGATCGATTGTCAGATGATGGGTGCCTCCAGAGTACAAATGATGACACAAGTTCATTTGTGGCACGTGCACAATGCCCGGCAAACTGGACACGTCTCTTACAAACTAAAGTTGATACTCTCGGCAAGTCACCATATATCATTTCTAGAGTTGGGTGGTTTCGCCATGAGAGATTAAGCACTCTTCTTAAAAGACGTGTATAACATCCATCTAAATGGTGCTGTTGTTTTGCTGAGAGAGTCCAAGTTTTAGAGCCATAGAGTAATATTGGCTCAATAAGTACGCGGAAAAGTTGGATTTTGAATTGACAAGCAAGATTGGATTTCCAGATCTTATCCAATTTGTTACAAGTAGTCCATGCTATGCCTTTTCTAATGTTGAAGTCTTTCTCAGAGTTCTTGATGTGTGATCCTAGATACTTGTAGTCTTCGACACATTTGAGGATGCTATCTGAGAATGTTTTGATCTCGTGATTGTTGCGAATGTTAATTGGCATACACTCAGTTTTGGTTTCATTTAGGTGTAGACCTGCACAGTTAGCTGCTGATTCAAGAGAAGAAAGGAGTGCTTGGACACTAATGACGTTGTCAGACAACAGTGCAATGTCATCGTCAAAATCAGCATCGGTGATGTAAAGTGCAGGATGACGTGAGCTTCTTCTAGGTTGATACATCAGTCCATTTTCTTTGATTGTATCCACTGATATACGCATGATGTAGTCTATTACAATGATGAAAAGGAAAGGTGCAAGTGTGTCACCTTGGAGAATGCCAGCCAGAATATCGAAAGGTTCTGTTTCTCCATCTGGGGTCAGGACAGTGGCTTGTGTGTTGGTGTACAATACTTTGATTGCTTCAATGATTTCTACTGGTATGCCGTAGAGTTCAAGAATTTCAAACATAATCTCGCGGTTGACTGAGTCGAAAGCTTTGCTGAAGTTTACAAAGATAAGAGCTGCATTTTTATTGCAGAATGTGATTTCCTCAATTATTCTACGCAATGTGAGGATTTGTCCAAGAGTGGAACAACCTGGGTGGAAACCATTTTGGTTTTTGCGTAGAATGGTTCAACTTCAGCGCGAATTCGATTTAGAAGAAGCTTGTTATAGGTTTTCGCAGCTATAGGAAGCAACGAAATACCGCGATAATTAGTTGGTAATGTCAAATCACCCTTTTTGGGGATGGGGATGATTTGCGATCGTAGCCAGATGGTTGGTGAAACGTGGCATTGTAGTTGGTTCACATATTTTTATAATCTTGTAAATATAAAATCAATCTTGTAAATAAACAATCTAATAAATAAATGGTGTTTAATATCTTTGTTCTCAATTTTCAAGTATTATAAAAAAATTATTAGTTATTAATATAAATTGTCAATCAGTTTTTATGTGTCATGCGTGATAAATGCTTAGGCAATCATGTATCGAAAGATACATGAATGACAAGGCAGATTTTTTCATGCAGTAGGTTGCAATTTCTTTCTGTGGTAGACCAGTTGCCACCCAAGTTGCCAACCTATAGAACCCAGTCTGTCCTGCTATTTACCCATAGCTGGAGGGAGAAGAAGAGGATTCATACATTTCCTAGGGGTATTAGCACATAAATGAATGTAATGGATTCAACTGGAATTTGAACCTGGCTCTCCAATTCCTCAATTTGAGTGCTATCCATTACTCCACCGTGCCTATAGTGGCTCAGATTGAAGGAAGCGGAGAGCCGAGTTTGAATTCCAGTCGAATCCATTACATGCACTTACATGCTAATACCCTTAATACATGGAAGCCAAGCAGAAAAACAAACAACATTTTAAAAGATTGTTAAATGGCTCCAGTGAACCCAAGCAGAAAGAAAACAGAACGACATTGAAAAAATATTATTAAAACTTCCCTGAGAATCTCAAGGGAAATACACATAGGTTTTTTGTTTGTCTATTAGGTGGGTACACTTCGTTTTTTTTCTAAGACTAATATCTTCTTAATTTCAATGGTTTTCATATCCCCCTTCTCACAAATATTTTTAACTCAGGAAAGAAAATAACTTTATTGTGAATCTTTTTTAGAGTTATTTATTTCCATAATTTTTGCATTAATATTTAAGCATACATTTTAAGTTCAACAATAATTCATCTGCTGCCACTTAATTTAAAGACAATTTGATGTACGTAGGTCATTACTTTCTGTACAAACAATTATTTTTATTTCATGAATGACTTTTGCCAGATTTCTCAGTTAATCTAAATTATTCCCAAATTTACTTCCAAGTTATAAAAATCGGTCTGATTCCAAACTGGTATGATACATTGGACTACAGCCTCTAGGCCCTAGAGTCTAGGGGAAAAGTTGAAAAAGTGTGACACGCTGGCATTTGCATTTATTTATATAGATAACCAGGACCAGATTATCCTTTAGACCAATATAAGCTGCAGCCTAGGGCCTGGGGTTGGATTATTCTTTAGGCTAGTATAAGCTGAAGCCAAGAGCCTGGGGCCCCTTAAGTTTTTATAAAGCAATAATTTTCTAGATGTTATAACTTGTAAATAGTTTCATAAACTGATATTATATCAATATGACAAACTCATATTTATTCGACTTTGAAGGAAGTAAAGCAAGAAAAGAATGTTTTGGGTTGTGTTTATAATATAATACTTTAAATAGTATTGATTTTTTTAGTTTGGTCACCTCGATTGAGGAATCATTGCTAATTTTTCTAAAAAATCCTTAAAAGTCTGCCAATCAATTATTTATTGCTAATACCCTTGGGAAAGGTATGAATCCGCTTCTTCTCCCCCCCCCCGCCAGCTATGGGTAAATAGCAGGACAGACCAGGTTCTATAGCCTTGGATGGCAACTAGTCTACCACAGAAAGAAATGGTAACTTACTATGGGGAAAAAACTGCCTCGTTAGTCATGTATTGAAAGATGCACGATCACCTCAGCATGTATCACACATGGCACATAACTGACTGATATTGCATTTCAAGTAAATAACATGTTTTATTTTAGTTCAGAATGTTCAAATCTTAGAAATTTTTATAAAGCTGTGATTTTAATTTTCTAGATGTTGAAACTTCTAAATAGCTTCATAAACTGAAATTATATCAATATGGCAAACTCATATTTATTTTGATTGTTTTATTGTTATAATTCTGGTTATAAAAAATCTGTTTTCTTTTTTTACTACAGTTTTGCTGAAGAATGTGTTAATTTGGTTTGCAATAAATAGTAAAATAGTGGTATTTCTAAAAGAATAATTTTAAAAAGGGTGCAGGCAAGTTAGATAATTCCAATAGCCTAGGGGCTCCAAAATGTCATAATTCTACCCTGCTAGTAACCAAGGCTGCTATAAATCTATCCTCATGGATTGAATAAAACATTTGTTTAACAATTCCCAGGTTGCCAGCTACAACAAACTTCTGATGCATTGTGAGTATAACAATCAAGATGAACACAATAGCTGGAATTAATCAATGTTTAATAATGAATTACCTCCCTTACATTTCTTTAAACGAACCACATATTCTGAGCCATGCTTTCAATTTGAAAACTCATGCATCAGAAACAAAAACAAAAAGAGAATATGAACTGCAATAGCATTTATTGTTCTTGTTTTTGCTTTGTAAGGGAGGTAATTCAGTGTTGGGCATACGAAAAGTGTTTAGAAAATTCAAATCAACACTTCTTCTATGTGTCGTGTCCCTTCAGACGTGGGTGATCATGTTTCATCAAAATTTTCTGTTCTTTTTGGAGCTCTTAATAAACTTTGTCTATGCTATTCCAATCCCGCCCTGCCAATCATTCACATAAGCTCGTTAGGTAGATTATACGTTGCTTTCCTCTGTCCTTTTTGCTTGCCTTATCCTATCAAGGTCAAATTTTCTAAGCTATCTTTCCTGATTACATGCCCAAAAAAATTCAACTATCTCTTTCTAATGCTAAGTATAAGTGTCCTTTTTGTTTCCATTTTCTCTAAAACTTTGTCATTGTTCACATGTTCAGTCCATGGTATTCTCAGCATCCTTCTGTAGAACCATATTTCTGTTGCCTTCTTCATCTGTGAGGAGAATATCCAGCATTCACCGATATAAGACCAATACATAACAGTTAAAGAAAGTACTCGTTTTTTTATTTCTAAGGAGATTTTTCTGTTTTTAATACTTTGATTAGCTTTTGGACTGTATCTTTCGCCATCCCAATGCACCTTCGGATTTATTTTTAAATACCTTCATGAAGGAAGATTGAAGAGGTTCACTGTAGTTTTCTTTTCTTTTTTTTAAATACCTTCATAAGAGGTTAAGTAATGTTTTTTTATTGTTGAAATAAATGATACTCCATTTTTTTCTATTGCCGTTTTCATTTTATTTTATAAAATGAGTGGTTTGACTTTATTCTAAGTATTTTTGTTTTACGAATTCTGTCTTCTTGGTCACGATTTTTTCCGTGCATAAAAAACGGAAATAAAAGTGATCATGAGGTGAAACTAAAAAAATCTAAGGGAGGTAATTCAGTAAGCAGCAATCGATGATTTTTAATTTTATTATAGCTATGTTTCTTTTTTCCTTGCTTTTCCAATTATTGTTTCTTGTTAATATTTTAATTTATAGCTGACAATGTTTCTACTCACATTTTATATTTTTTAATGAAGTTGTTATTTTTTTTACATAACGGAAATTCTTTGTTTGAAGCCAAGAGAGAAGAGTTCCCAGTGAGGATTCGAGTCAGTAAAAGTCTGTTAACGAGCTTACTAATCACTACAAAGAAACAATGACAAACGAATAATATTGTGTAGCAAGAAATTTTTATGACATCACAAGCAAAATGTCAGATGCTTCTTTTGTTTTGTGTTTCTATATTTGGGAATTGGAATAGGTCTTGCCTTACACGTATCTGTCGATATCGACACTTAATTGAAAACAAAAAGTAACAAAAGATGCCATCAATAAAAACAGGTACTAATTGACATGATGAAAAATATACATGCAATGTGATTTCAAAAAGTAACAGTTTATCAGTATTTAGCAATTTTACTATTATTTTATTTTTGTAAGTGCAGAAAATTTACTATATTACTAAGTTTGGATGATTTTTTACAGCTTATCAACCTTTTGCAAGTTATTTAAAAGCAGAGAAAATTTTTAGATTTTTTTGAGATAATGATCTACTGATACAAGTCCTAATTAAGCCACAGCTGAGAGAGAAAAGAGGCGGATTCATACCTTTCCCAAGGGTATTTATTTGTAAGTGAATATAACGAACCTGACTGGAATTGGAACTCTGTTCTTTGATTTCCAATTCCAAGCTGTTAAACTATCTGTACATCCAAGCTTATAACACCTGGTATTCGCAAGCGCTCACCCATCTTGGTGAACATACAAAAACCAGTGTTTAAATAAGATATGAGCATAAGTTCTATATTACTAAGAAAAAAAATATAATTTTAACTCTTGGAAATCATATTCCCTATAGAACCAACATTTTTTTTTTTTCTTTCAAGTTACTTTGTGAATATTTTGATAGTGCCATTTCTTTCAAAGTTTCTGTGGCTTAACTTGATGAGAAATTAGAGAGTGGGCTATGCATCATGTTTATACAAATAATAGTCTTGCTCTTGAGTCATTGAAACTGCAGCATGGTGGGCAACTGACAATTTCCTCAACGACCAAAAGATTGGTAAAATTTCTGTGTGGGTTTTAAACCTTAACATTTAACCCCCATCGCCAAAAAAGTATTTGGACACACTTTAGAGTAAATGTTTACCTAACAAATACCATTTGCTGAGAATGCCATGAACAAATCATGTGAGAAATGAGGAAGTTTTAAGTAAAATAGGAACAAAATGGATACCTGTGGATGTGCTGGTAGTGCAATGAATAGCAGTTCAGAATGAGAAATCAGAGAGCCAAGTTCATTGCAGAGCAGACTGGGCTCTTTAGCCTTGGTTGGCAACCAGTTTAGAAGGACAACTTTGAATTCATAAACCACATTTAGTCCTACTGAAGCACATATTATATGCAGGGTCAGAAATAGTTTTTAGGGAATACAGAAAGCCATTATCCCCTTTTGGTCAAGATATGTCATGTGACAGCATTTCATAGTGACAAAAGCAGACAGTCATTCAGTTTGTTTACTGGAGCGAAATGAAGCAGTTGTTCATTTGGCTCAGGCTTCTCGTTCTAGGCTGAGGCTAAAATAACCTCACCCAGCAGCTTACAAGTGTTATTTTCTTTTGGGAATATATCTTCCCCAGATATAGAAATCTCGAGCTAAGTCCTCAATTTGAGAAAACCCAAGACTCACAACTCCAAATTCACAGAATATGTTTTCACTTGGGATGTAGTAGACAAATCCAGCCCATTTTGCATTATGATAATGCTGAAAGAACTTTTTATGCTATTCACTGGACATTGTTTAAACATTACGGTACTTTTTAATATACATTGCATGCATATTCTTCTGTATATTTTAGTTTGGTAAAGTATGTTTCCACATTTCTATTTTATCTACAAGTAGAGTGAAATTTTTCAAACCTGTTTAGGAGAGTATTTTAGGAATATAAAAGGTGATTATCACCCTTTGGTCAAGATAAGTCACATCACAGCTGCTTAGTGACATCAAGTGACAAAGTGGCCAGCCATTCAATTTGTTTACTGGCGATAAACAAAGCAGTTATTTGTTTAGCCTGGGCTGGGGCTAAATCTGTCCCCCACTAACAGGTTACAACTCTATAGCGCTGTTTCCTTTTGGGAACATATCTTCCCCAATTATAGAAATCTTCAGATAAACAGTCCTCAATTTGGGAAAACCCAAGACTCACCGCTTACAGAATGTCCTCGCTTGGAATATAGTAGATGAATCAAGACTGTTTGAATCTGGCTTCTTCAGAAATTCAGAATTTCCATATTATATGTAAGAACCTATCTTTTCATTCTCCTTGCTTGCTGTTTAGATATATTATTCTCTGTATAGGACACATATTTATATATAAAGGGTGATCCAATAATTGATCCATTTTAAATGTGAATTAAGTTTAAGCATCTAATGATTTTTTTCTTTTTCTTTCAGATTTAACAACTTAAGTCTTTGGCAATTTCAACCATGGAAAGATTAACAATCAAACAATGTGTTAAAGTTATTGAAACCTATTACGAAAATGGACATTCAAACAGAAATGCAATGAGAAGTTCCCAGGTCACATCATCTCTCAAAACAGCTAAGTCAATTGGCCACCACGATTGTACGACTTGACGCCTTTAGATTTCTTCCTTTGGAGTTATATCAAAAGGTCTATGCCAACAATTTAACAGCTGAAGGATAAGGCATGTTGGTGAGATCGAGGAGCAACTATGCAGAGATGTCATAAAAAATTTTGACCATTGAGTGGAGGTGTGCCACCAAAGCCTTGGCAGACATTTGAGCGATATTATCTTTCACGCATAATTGCCATGACTTACAAACATGATCCAATAGAGAAATAAATAAATTTTCACCAATGACACTGATTTATTTACTGCTGACTTTGATCCATCTTAATGAAGCACCATTTATAAGAATAAAGCATGTATATCATTCCTTTTCCTTTCAGCTATTCTGTTCATGAAATACAGTGTTATTATATCATGTATATAATAATACCCATAATGGGAGAAACTTAAATGAGAGAATAAACTTTTCTTTCATAACTCTCTCTCATTATAAGTTGAAATTTCTGGGATACAAAAGGGCTTGGAGAATTTGATACAAGCATAACATATTGAAGAGCAGAGGGAAACAGTAACCTACCTAGTGAGCTTGTGTAAATAGATGACAATAAGCACTAAGCAGAATAGTAAGGGAACAAACATTAGTGCTATGATTGCCCAGTCTGAACAGACAGGACTCATTTCTCAAAGATTTCCACCTGAAAAATAATTTCCAGAAATAACAGAATTTCAAACGAAAATCAATTTTTCTCTATCTTTTCATTTTATTCCAATTTGATTTATAACAGTTTCATTTTTTTTTTTTTTTTTTTTTAAGAAAAAAAAAAAAAAAGGTTGGGGGGAATTCTGTCAATTTTATTAAAAACAAAATAAAAAAAGTTTAGAGAGCAACAATAAAAATTGTAAAGAAAAAAAATTTAGTGTTTTTTGCCATAAATGACGAGACTGGCATTCTGAATAGGAGAAATGTCACCCATTATAAAGATTTGTGTAGATCTGGTAGCAATCTGAACGAGGGTTGTGGGGAGGTGTCCTCGCTCAAGAAATAGAATTTGGCCATTAAGAAATATTCAAGATTCTGTCTCACCTATCAATTCTAAAATTTGGTTAATCTTCGTATTCAAGTATTTGTTGATAAATATTCCATTTTTCCAAATGACTCATTTTGACACGCATTAATATTAGCATGACAAAGAGCTAAGATAGGGAGTAATTGCAGGTAAAGTGATTGTGTTGTACCAATCTTTTAATTAAGAAGGGCTGGCCTACTTTATAAAAAGTGCATTCACAATCCTGGCTACTTATATGTGCTTCATGAACCAATGAAGAAAAATGTGGCTATTTCAGCTATGAGGCAGAGTATTTCAAATAACCAATTTTATTTCTCAAGATTGATATTTATTTTTTTTTTTTTATACTTAAAAAGTGAAGATTTTACAAGTGTATAAATGGATACAATATAAGGTTTTAACCAATTGTAAATTGCTATTTGGGTGAAAGTAACATCTTAAATGATTCATCATTCCAAATATTAAAATTTAAATATTTACATAATTTAGCTTATATTTAGAAAAGAAAGATTTAACTGAACCCCATGAAACCAAAAACCAAACTTGGCCATTTTGTTTTTCTACTAATAGTTTTAAATTAAACAGCAAGAGTGCAGTTGACTGGTCCGCTTGTAAAAATTAGGGGAAATTTTGTGGAGGAATTATTTTTGTAGATTAGACTTTCCTCAATAGATATGTCAAAATCAAAAGATTTTTTTTTTTTTTTTTTAATCATTTTAGAAGAGGAGGACCTGTTCATGATATAAATACAGTATCAAATGAATCCATGGCTTTTTGAAGAGTTATCTGAACTTTTTTTTTTTTTTAATTTACAAATACTCCTCCAGTTTTTAGAACAAGAATAGAGGTTTATCCCTGGTTTCCTGTTTAGAAAGAACCAGAAACCCAATCCTAAAGTCTTCATTCTCTTTTCCTCCCAGTAGTTCCACTAGAGGCATTATTGCCTTGCTTGGGGTGAATTGAAATTAAAAAAAAAAAAAAAAAAAAGTTTAAAACTGTATACTGTATCTACATCACTGATACATGCATACAATTGATATTGCTGAATTTTACCCTACATCCTAAATTCCAAAAGTTTAAGATTTTTGTTAAACAAGGACTTTAATATATTCTTAAAGCAATTTTAATTCTGTTACACAAACAATTGCTTAAAATATACTCATAAAAAAAAAAACAAAAAAAACAAAAAAAACAAAAAAACAAATGTATATATCTGGTCTTTAATAAAAAAGAAATGATTTTGGGAGGAAAAAATCTATTTAATTAAAACATATTACAAATTGAAGGAGAAAGAAAATCACTAATTTCAAACTTGACATTTGTAAATAAAAATTAAGTACAAATAACTCTTTAAAAAGTCAGAGATCAATTTGTAGTTATATTATAAACAGGACAATAAAGCAGGAAACGCATTCTTTTCTTCATTCATCAGTGAAGTGAAAATTAGTGTTTGTAGTGTATGAAATAAGGTTATGGTGGTACCATTTATCAGAAGGCAATATTGTTTCAATGCTTACTGTAATTTGTCTCCAGCTAAGAAAAAAAATGTTCCAATTATAGAGCTGTTGATTTTCAATAAGTACAGTTGGCCCTAGTAAATTTATTTCAATGTGACCTTATTAGAAATGTTATTCTGACAGAGAAACCCATTCAACCAATTTTAAAAACCACAGAAATATGCATTTAATGAAAAAAAAGTTTCTCAGGGCTTGGCTTACAGTGTGAATTTCAAACAATATTTCTGACAGACAAAAATCAGCAAAAATTTTGAAACACCTTCAGAAAATAAAATATAAAAATTTAAAAAAACAAAATGTTGATTTTTTTTTTTTTTTAAATTAAATTTACTTATAAAATATTGCCACAAATATCTTATAATAGAAACTACAATAATCAGCAGTTTGTATGCAAATTATATATGACTCTTTATAACCAAAGCCCAGGAGAAGGACAACAATTCAAAACTTGAGGAGTTCTGTTTGGAAACTTTATGACAAACTGTGCACCAGTCCTCCATATTGAGTTATCTCAAAAATGTGGTTGATTCTGCACAAACCTTTACCACGAGAATCGAATCCTATGTGTAGATAGTCTGGCAGCTTCATACTAAAATCTGAATGGCCAGGCCCAAATAGTGTAATCGACTGAAGAGATATTCCAGGCAAGGCAATAAAGCTACTAAGACACAAGGGGTTACTGAGTGTTAAAGAATAAGAAACATTATTAAGGAGTGAAAACAAGAGAAAAGTAATCAAGAAGACAGTAGATAATGATTAACATGGCATTTAAATTTTTGAAGCTGGAAAGCATAGAGCCAAGAGAGAAAAGAAATTGTTAGTATAGAATTTATAGTTACAGCTAACCAATTCAACTGTGAATTAATGGGATTTTGCTACCAATCTAGTACTGCACTTAAATTCATAAAGTCTAGGTATCATAGTGAAGAGTTAATTCAAACAATTACCATGAAAGTATTTATCGAAAAGGCACAGGTAAGGTACATTACGGCAGTGGAAAAGTGACTGAAGCTGAGATGCCAGGTCAGGACTAATAATATTGCAGATTCTTCTTTGCATTTTATCAAGAATCTCTAAATATACAGCAGGAGCACCAGACCATATGTGACAGATTATATATGTATGTATACATAAGTTAAGAACCAATACTATACAATAGCTACAAATAACAGCACTCTGACCCACAATTATATATTATATCTAACCCTGCAACCCTTAACGTCCCATTGATCAGCATATATAAATAGTCCAGCCACCACACAATACACATAGCTTGATTGTATTCAAGCACAAAACAGACTGTCACCAAACAGTGTTGATTTCAGTGTCCACTCTTATATTTACACACACACACTAACCCTGATATTGAGCACTTCTACCTATAAATGTAGCATACCTTAAAACTATATATATATATATATATATATATATATATATATATATATATATATATATATAAAATATGTAGGTAATGTGCGTTTTACAATACAGATAAAAATTGTCTCAGGGGGCAAGGAGACAACCAAGTTACAAACTGGAATAAACTGGTTGGTTCCAGTTTGCAACTCATAAATCTTTGAAAAGAACCTTTATGAACCAAACCACAGAAAATCTACTGTAGAACTGATTAGCATGCACATCTCGAAGGCCATTGCTAATGAGACCAATCTCCCCTGATTGCATGACAAATCTGGCCTCATACAAGAACTACTTATAAAGCCATACCTTGGCACTCGTTAAAATTTTCCACTAAAGAATTTAGTTACAGAATTGAAATTGGTAAAGTTTTATGAAGTACAACTTGGCACCAAATATGAAAGACTTGTACACTTTTAGTAACTGGTGACATAAATAAAAATAAAACAAAACATTTTACAAAATGAGTCACATGATAGCCTACAATATATATATATATATATATATATATATATATATATATATAAATAAATAAAAGGCACCTGCCATTGGTAATTACTCAGAGTAGGCAGCTTGTAAATTTTATGTAGTAAATCTACAAAAAAAATAAAATATTATGCATAATAATCAGAGTAACCTTCATAATTTTGTTGGGTTAGGTGCATAGTGTGCCACAGTAGGAAAATGTAGCTGCTGATCTATTTTATTCAGGGCGGGCACTGCCTACTTTGCTTATCCAGACAACACATCCGTTATATCTATCTCTTAAAAAAAGATATAACAACTTTGAATTAGTTTAGTAGGAGAGCTAAAGTTGTTATATCATTTTAGAATATTTACAAATATTGCTCTATAGACTAGGTATTGAGTATTTTCTAAATTCCAATTGGAATTGGTTGACTTCAGGGTAGACTTTATCCTGTAGTTGTTAGTTTATACAAGAAATGTTTTAGCTTCAGTTTTAAAAAGAAAACTATATCTTTGGAACATTGTGTGTCACATAATAAAAATCCTTACATACTAGTGCGATTCTTAAAGCCTAGTGTCCATTTCTGTTTGTCTGAGGCACATTTCTAAAGATTGTGTTGCACCAGTGTGAATGAAGAGAATCTGCTTGTCATAAAAGAGTTAAAAATCCAAGCTTTGATTTGGGCTTCAATGCCAACTTCTGGCACTTGGTGGGAAATTCTATTTCAACTAGGAAGCAGATCATGATGGTGAAAAAAGCATAAATAAGGATTTCTTTTTTGTTGAGTACAGTGAACATTAAAATTTTTTCTATTTTTTTTTTTTTATTGTTCATTGAAGGTAATAGTCAATTCTGAAATTGAAGACCCTCCAAACTTAGTGACCAGTGCAAAAAGTTATACTAAATAACTTTCTAGAGAGTAAATAAAACTGACTTCAAAAAAGAAGAAAAAAAAGGGAAAAGAAAAGAAAAATCTTCAGGTGTCTTGTGTTTCTTCTTTACAGCTAAAATATCTGAAATATATCAATTTGAACTTTTATAAAAACAAAGGTATTTTGGGCCTGAATCCCTCTATAGAAAAAAAAGAAAAAAAGAAAAGAACAATATCAGAACTTCACCAAGAGATGATAATGAGCAAACATTTTTAAATAATTCATTGAAGAAAATTTTTTAAATTTTGAAAGAAAAGTCCTTCCAAACATAGTGACCAAAATTCTACTTAGCAATTTTTTAGAGTTTAAGTAAATTTTCTTGAAAGAAAAGAAAGAAAAGAAAAGAAAAGAAAGAAAAGAAAAGAAAAGAAAGAAAAGAAAAGAAAAGAAAGAAAAGAAAAGAAAAGAAAGAAAGAAAAGAAGGAAAGAAAGAAAAGAAAAGAAAGAAAGAAAAGAAGGAAAGAAAGAAAAGAAAAGAAAGAAAGAAAAGAAAAGAAAGAAAGAAAAGAAGGAAAGAAAGAAAAAAAGGAAAGAAAGAAAAAAAGGAAAGAAAGAAAAAAAGGAAAGAAAGAAAAAAAGGAAAGAAAGAAAAAAAGGAAAGAAAGAAAAAAAGGAAAGAAAGAAAAAAAGGAAAGAAAGAAAAAAAGGAAAGAAAGAAAAAAAGGAAAGAAAGAAAAAAAGGAAAGAAAGAAAAAAAGGAAAGAAAGAAAAAAAGGAAAGAAAGAAAAAAAGGAAAGAAAGAAAAAAAGGAAAGAAAGAAAAAAAGGAAAGAAAGAAAAAAAGGAAAGAAAGAAAAAAAGGAAAGAAAGAAAAAAAGGAAAGAAAGAAAAAAAGGAAAGAAAGAAAAAAAGGAAAGAAAGAAAAAAAGGAAAGAAAGAAAAAAAGGAAAGAAAGAAAAAAAGGAAAGAAAGAAAAAAAGGAAAGAAAGAAAAAAAGGAAAGAAAGAAAAAAAGGAAAGAAAGAAAAAAAGGAAAGAAAGAAAAAAAGGAAAGAAAGAAAAAAAGGAAAGAAAGAAAAAAAGGAAAGAAAGAAAAAAAGGAAAGAAAGAAAAAAAGGAAAGAAAGAAAAAAAGGAAAGAAAGAAAAAAAGGAAAGAAAGAAAAAAAGGAAAGAAAGAAAAAAAGGAAAGAAAGAAAAAAAGGAAAGAAAGAAAAAAAGGAAAGAAAGAAAAAAAGGAAAGAAAGAAAAAAAGGAAAGAAAGAAAAAAAGGAAAGAAAGAAAAAAAGGAAAGAAAGAAAAAAAGGAAAGAAAGAAAAAAAGGAAAGAAAGAAAAAAAGGAAAGAAAGAAAAAAAGGAAAGAAAGAAAAAAAGGAAAGAAAGAAAAAAAGGAAAGAAAGAAAAAAAGGAAAGAAAGAAAAAAAGGAAAGAAAGAAAAAAAGGAAAGAAAGAAAAAAAAGGAAAGAAAGAAAAAAAAGGAAAGAAAGAAAAAAAAGGAAAGAAAGAAAAAAAAGGAAAGAAAGAAAAAAAAGGAAAGAAAGAAAAAAA
Organism: Acanthosepion lycidas; assembly: GCA_963932145.1. Lineage (NCBI taxonomy): Eukaryota > Metazoa > Mollusca > Cephalopoda > Sepiida > Sepiidae > Acanthosepion > Acanthosepion lycidas. Next base: position 5,398,128 of record OZ010610.1, on the reverse strand, counting down.
AGGAAAGAAAGAAAAAAAAGGAAAGAAAGAAAAAAAAGGAAAGAAAGAAAAAAAAGGAAAGAAAGAAAAAAAAGGAAAGAAAGAAAAAAAAGGAAAGAAAGAAAAAAAAGGAAAGAAAGAAAAAAAAGGAAAGAAAGAAAAAAAAGGAAAGAAAGAAAAAAAAGGAAAGAAAGAAAAAAAAGGAAAGAAAGAAAAAAAAGGAAAGAAAGAAAAAAAAGGAAAGAAAGAAAAAAAAGGAAAGAAAGAAAAAAAAGGAAAGAAAGAAAAAAAAGGAAAGAAAGAAAAAAAAGGAAAGAAAGAAAAAAAAGGAAAGAAAGAAAAAAAAGGAAAGAAAGAAAAAAAAGGAAAGAAAGAAAAAAAAGGAAAGAAAGAAAAAAAAGGAAAGAAAGAAAAAAAAGGAAAGAAAGAAAAAAAAGGAAAGAAAGAAAAAAAAGGAAAGAAAGAAAAAAAAGGAAAGAAAGAAAAAAAAGGAAAGAAAGAAAAAAAAGGAAAGAAAGAAAAAAAAGGAAAGAAAGAAAAAAAAGGAAAGAAAGAAAAAAAAGGAAAGAAAGAAAAAAAAGGAAAGAAAGAAAAAAGGAAAGAAAGAAAAAAGGAAAGAAAGAAAAAAGGAAAGAAAGAAAAAAAAGGAAAGAAAGAAAAAAAAGGAAAGAAAGAAAAAAAAGGAAAGAAAGAAAAAAAAGGAAAGAAAGAAAAAAAAGGAAAGAAAGAAAAAAAAGGAAAGAAAGAAAAAAAAGGAAAGAAAGAAAAAAAAGGAAAGAAAGAAAAAAAAGGAAAGAAAGAAAAAAAAGGAAAGAAAGAAAAAAAAGGAAAGAAAGAAAAAAAGGAAAGAAAGAAAAAAAAGGAAAGAAAGAAAAAAAAGGAAAGAAAGAAAAAAAGGAAAGAAAGAAAAAAAAAGGAAAGAAAGAAAAAAAGGAAAGAAAGAAAAAAAACAAAAAAGAAGAAAAAGGGAACCAAAAAGGAAAAAAAGAAACAAAAAAAGAAAAAAAAGAAACAAAAAAAGAAAAAAAAGAAACAAAAAAAGAAAAGGATAGATTAATTTTTAGTTGTTTTGTCCCTTTTTTCCAGCTAAAAAAAATTAAATTTATCAATTTGGACTTGTTTTATTTTATAAAACAAAAACTGTGTTGAGCTTGAATCCCACAAAAACAAGAAAAAAAGATCAAACAAAATATCTTCCATCAGAAAAAATCCCATTAACCATTTAAGTAAAACAGTGATGATGATATCAAAACTTCAACAAGAGATGATAATCAGTAAACATTCATAGAATGAGCAAATCCACATCATCTAAATATAACATTAACTTTGTTCTGGTAAAATTTCTGGTCAGCTTTTTGTGACAGCAAGGCCACCCTAAAAGCAGATAAATAGCTAACTCTAAGCAAGTTAATCGTTCTCCCCAAATCACAAGAGATATCATATTTTTCCATTTTGCAAGGATAAAAGGTTTTGAATTTGGGGACAAGGTGCAAAAAGTTTAACTTTGTAATTAACCAAATTATGTGACAAAATAATTAGTAATTAATGATTTGAAAAAGTGTTTTTTTTTTCTTTTAAATTTTGTTTAATTATCCTCCATCAAAATAAAAAAAACAGTTTAATGTTAATAATGCTATTTTTCTTATGAAAAGGCATTTTTTAATAGAAAACATTCTTACAGCTGTTAAAAATCCCAAATAAGTCAATGATTCAAGACTTAATTGAACCAAAGTATTTTTTAGTAAATAAATCTTTTTTTTTTTCTTTGCAATTCTGATTTTTATCTAGAAGAAAAAACAAAACATGCACAAAATTGAAATGTATTAAAATACAGTTTTGTTTAATGACTGCAAACTTATCTGAAGCAATATACTTTCTCTTCAGAGTTTGAAAGGTGTTCAAAATATCACTGAAGACACTATCATAACAGTGTAAGCAAAACAGAAGATAACTGATGAATCAAGAGATCTTCAATCCCAGTGTCACCAGGGGTTTAATGAAAAGCAAATTCTAAACCGTTAACTATTACATGACAAAGTTTTAAAATAAATAAATGAATAAAACAAAATAAAAATTTTTTTTATTAGGTTGGTGCAAAAATAATGTCGTTTTAACACATAGTAACATATGTGAGAAAACGACATTATTTTTGCACCAACCTAATAAAAAATAGTTAAACATCAATGAATGAATGTTGGTCAGATCCAAAGATTCCCGTGAGGGAAAGAGGGTGGTGGTACACAAAAAGAGAGAGAGAGAGGAGCAGGGCAGAACAGAGCAGTGAGAGTGCAAAAGAAGTAAGGTTACAGACACAGAGAGAGGGGGGGAGTGCAAAATCAGCATGGTTAGAGGTGGATAGAGTGCAAAAGGGGCATGGTTAGAGACGGATAGTGTGAAAGGGGTGAGGTCAGAGATGGATATAGTCTGAAAGGGGCGGAGACAAAGAGAGCAAGAGAGAGTTTGAAATGAGCAGGTACAGAGAGTGGGAGAGAAAGTAGCAAAAGCAGAGAATGAAAATGACCAAAGGCTTTCTTGAACACAGAAGTCATTTCACTGAAAGTAACATCAATTTGCACCAGACACAGAGCAACAACAAATAAAAGGGTCATGATCATCCAATAATAGCCAGAGATTTGTCAAAACAACAACATTCAGACACCCGCCCCTATACAGACATCAAATTTATAGAGTCACCACCAATACATCACCAGATAGGTTTTGTAACCTGTCATTTCAGAAGCACCTCTATATATTGAGTCTTCTGTTCATATAAATAGTGAGATTGTATCCATTGTTGGCATGCTAGGCCTATCAGCACCTGGTATTCCCTAGCAGTCACCCACTGAGTATTAGCTAGGCTCAATGTTGCTTAACTTCAGTGATGGGACTCAGTATTTCAACATATGGCTGTAAGCCAAATTTCTAGAAATAGCTGGAAATTCTAATCAAAACTTAAAATAAGAATAAGTAAATAAATAACACTCTACACTGTGTGTGTGTGTGTGTGTGTGTGTGTGTGTGTGTGTGTGTAATTACATTTAAAAATTGTTATCTGATTTAAAAAGAATGATACATGGGATTGAAATTGAAAACCAAGGCTGACAATTGAACAATTGGCACTAAGGATGGCTAGAAGGATAAAAAAAAAAAAAAAAAAACAATGCAGTCTTTCCTTTAATCCTACTTATAACAATCAAAACCAATAACCAGCGCTTTTGAAGAAAAAGATTGATCTCATTTCACATCTGAAGTTATTTTGAAACCTTAATTTTCATTATTTCATATTATTTGGATAAGTAACTTCATATTTTTATTTTTATCACTCCATTTCAGCCATTCTTTTTTTCAGCCTCCCTTAGGGTCTAATATTGCACAGTAATGAATAAAAAAATGATGATACTAGTTTGAATAATATGCAAAATAAATGAAATGTTTCATATAAGTTTTCATGTCATCATTCTTGTTTTTGCCTACTAGTTGCAAGTGGAATATTTTGCCAACCATTATTAGGAAAATGATTGGAGGTGATATGTGTAGTTAGATGAGAAATCAAATTCAGATGATGAGGAAAAGGAAAAGTAAGGAAATGAAAGTAAAAGAGGAATTTTATAGATTTCTGATTGGAAAATAGGAAGCAGAATTGAATGATAATCTAGCTTTGTGTAATTCTGCTTCAGAAATTTCAGAATCTCCATTTGTATACAATAAGAAATGTGATTAAATCAATCAATACAGTTCAGAACTACACTAAGCCGTGGGTTGACAATGAAATATTGTTTCAAAAGAAAGCAGGGGGAAAAAAAAAAGTTGGAGGGTAAAAAAAAAAAAACAAAAGAATTTATTTAATTTTTTTTTTTTTTTAGATTTTCCTCTGATCTAGAAAAACAAAAACAAAACAAAACAAAATGAAAATAAAAACATTTGGGATTTTTTTTGATATTTAAGAAAGAAAAAAACGTTTTTCATTGGACTTGTTTTTTTCCTTTGCATAAATAACATCCATTAAAAGAAAAAGAATTTTTTTTTTTTTTTTTTTTTTTTTTAAACTGTTAAATTTATTTTTCATGTTTAGAAAATCTTGGAAATAAATAAATGTTGCAAATTTAATCAAAACTGACAAAAAAAAAAAACTAAAAAAAAACAACTAATTACATTCTGACAGGTTGAAAGAGGGAGGAAAAACCAGATATTCAAAGATCTTTTTTCTTCTTTTTTTTATTTTTTTATTTTTTTTAACCCAAGACAGTTGGAGGTGGGGAATGTTTACATGACTATGTTTTAATAAATAAAATTCAAAGTACAAAATAAATACATTTTTTAAAGAAAAATTCTACATCCAACCCACAGCTCTAGAGAATGGGATCATTAATCAAGGGAAGTAACTCACTCACTCACCCATCCTTATTGCCACACATAAAGTGTACTCACATGCAAATTAAAACAATTCATTTTCGTTTGAAATTGTTTTTGTTGGGAAGATTTCAATCAGCAAAAACAAACTTCATTTAAAAAAAAAAAACACAAAAAACACACACACACACAAATTTCCATAGCTATGCATCAACATACCCCTGATACTTCTTATTAAAAATTGGTCTAAAAATACTTAACTATTATTTTAAAGCAAAATCCTGTATTTTATACACACATAAAAAAAAGAAAATACAGGTACTAATATATGACCTAAATACATTGAATTTAAATATTTTGTATAAATAAAAGAAAAAATTTTATTATTAAAAAAGTTATAATAAATCATTCAAAAGATTCAAGGCAAATATTTTAGGAACAATTTTCTGAAAAAAATGTAATCATAATAGTAGGCATAGCAACAAGGGGGTGGTGAAAAGCTCACAGCTCAAGCCACTTCCCAAAATCTGAGATTCTTCGCTTGGTCTGGTTGAGAACTTTTCAATATCTGTGTGTGTGTGTAACATGTTTCAAAACTGAGGATCAAAAGTTACATTGTTTTGCTTTTTTTTAATTTTTATTCTGACAAATCTCCCTCTTTTCAACTTCAATGCATTAGAATTATGTTGAAGTGGTTTTTTTTAAATAATTATTTCAACTTGAAAAATAATACATGTATATATTTCTCATTACTATAAATTTTATATTTAGTGAATACAAATGTTCAAGTGTCCATCTATTTTTTTTTTTTTTTTTTAAATAACTGATCTCTACCAGTCAAGGATGTTTGTTTTTTTTTGTTTTTGTTTTTTGAGAGTTTTTTTAATAAAGAAAAGGGATCAAATCTGTCTCTCTTTATATAGGGGGGAAAACTACTGTATAGCCCAACATGCTTTTATACTACTCAGTCATGAAGGACTTGACACTGAAGCAAGTCTCAATTACCCTTATGACGGAAAGTACATCTGTCATTAAGATCTAAGTTTATAGTAATGAGAAATAATGTTAAATTTAAAAACTCCATTAATTCCTTAGTATATTATTTATGCTCTACTTTGTATCGAGCACATTTTTAAAAAATAAATGCTAAAGAACTGTAGTTTATTAATCTGACTGTTCTTTCTCTTTATTTTGATATATAAAAAGGCCCAAACGTTAATATTCCATGGTTATAATTTATTACATTGGAATCATAATCACAATTCATCAGACCTACAACTGATGAATTGGATCGTGATTACAATTCCAATATAATAAATTATAACCATGGAATATTAGTGTTTGAGCCTTTTATATTATATTCTTGCTCTGTCTTGTACATTGAGCTCTACCTGGATTTTATCCTCTTGGAAATTATATATATAAATAAAATGTGCTGTTTTCTTTTGTCATATAATTTACAAAATATATCTATCCGATGTGTTAATATTTAATCTAAACATATTAAAATGTAAAATTAATATATTTTCATGCAAAATCTTTATAAATCTGATATTAAATTTGCTAAACATTAAATCATTGTTTTTCTTTTTGGCAAAGTTTGTTGCAGTGTGATACTGATGTGAGTCTGTCCATATGTGCCTGGGTACTTTAAAAGAAATCATAATTAACAAAGCAGAGAAGCGATAAATGAAACAAAAATGCATGAGATCTGGCATTCAATTTTTGCAATCCGGTTTCAAGTTCCCTTCATTCTATCTTTGCCTGACTTTTTTTTTTCTCCTCTTTCTAATTCAGAATCCCTGTTTAAGGTTTAATGTTTTAAGTTTAAAAAAAAAAAAAAAAGATTTTATCTATGTCATTCCAACAGCCATGTTTCTTTCTAGCCATCTTCCTCAACAATAAAATAACTTTGATTCTATTATGTCCGCATCTGTTCATTTTCTAATTCATTGTTGGAAGGGTTGATGATTGGATTTGCAGCAGGGTTGGGTGAAGGAGCATTGGTCATGGCTGTCCCGTCTGCTGCTGTCTCCTCTCCAGATGCTGTGCTAGTCAAAGGGTTAATTGTATCTGTCGGCACAAAAGTTGTGAGAGCTTTAATCAAGTCGTGAAGCACATCGGTTTCCTTCTCTTCAAGCAAATCAAACCGAAGATTGAATACCATGAAGTGAGCAAACAGAGTATTCAGATGGCCGTGCAAACCAAGGACGTAAACTTCATTGTAATGAGCATGGTAAATGTGAGCAAGGACGTGAAATAAATATCGGTGGATCCGTTTCACTACTGTTTGGAAAGTGCTAGGAAAAGCATTGCCTGAAAGAAAGAAAAAAAAGAATTAGTTGAAATTTAATCAAAGATGAAAGCTTTTTCAGGATTTTTGCTCAAGGTCGCAATTTGGATGTTAGAAAATAAAATGAAAATCTGGATATTTTTACATTATTCGGACTATTGTCCTCATCTTTGTCGCCATATTTATTACAACGTTTGGCCGTTGTACACTCTGGCCTTCTTCAGGTGGTTGGAATGTCAAACTCAACCCTTTATTTCACTCAATGGGGTAGACTGTTCTAGTTCCACGTGCCATGTTTAATGGATGCCAGTTATTTCATGTTAATTCCCCTCTCCAAGTTCTCCACTGCCTTAACTGGGTATTGAACTCACACTCTTTGAGTCCTGTCACTGGATCTAACCAATGCCTTTATCCACTGTGCCAAATATAATGTAATGTAAATAACGTAAATAATACCTCATCTCAGAAATATAGACAGATACTGGATATTTTTTTTAAATGTGGATTTTAAATTTAAAATTTTTTTAAATCTGGATTTTTTTTTTTTTTTTTTTTTTTTTAAATCTGGATTTTTTTTAAATTTTTTTAAATCTGGATTTTTTTTGATTTTTTTTAAAATCTAGATCTTTTACTTTTTTTTTTTTTTAAAAATCTACATGTTTTTTTATATCTTGGTTTTCTTTCTTTTTTTTTTTTTTTTAAAAAAACAGCTTATCAACCTATTGCAGGTTTCTGTCTAAATTTCTGGGATGACGAGTTATCATTATTCACCCTAATTTACATTTGGACTATTTGCCACATTTTTGTTGTTATCACAAAAGTTTGACCACCATGTCCTCCAAACTTCATCAGGTGTATTTTGATGTGGGTAACCTACAGGGAGTTTGAACTGAACCCTTTATTTAATCAACAGGGTTAGACTGTTCTAGTTTTATTGCCCGTGTCCAGGAAAATCTCGTCTAGTTCTTAATTATTCTTACTAAAGAAAAACTAGACAAGATATCCCAAGACATGGGCAATGGAATGAGAACAGTCTAACCCCAGAGATTAAATAAAGGGTTCAGTTCAGAATTCCCTTTGCAGGTTATGTAAAAGGTAAGAAATAGTTTTTATATTGTAAGAATTTTTTTGGAGAGAATAATAATTTACTAATACAAGTCCTACTAATCAACCCATACCTGAAGGGAGAAGAGGTGGGTTCATACCTTTCCCAAGGGTATTTGCGTATAAGTGAACCAGCTGGAATTGGAACTCTGTTCTTCAATTTCCAATTCATTATACTACCTGCACATTCAAGCTTATAGCAGCAGGTATTCCCAAACAGTCACTCATCTAGATAATGAGCAGGCTCGATGTTGCTTAATTTCAGTGATCGTATGACAACCAGTGTTTCAATATGATACGACTGTAACCTCAAATGAAAATCTGGAAGTGGTCAGGAATTAAAGTGCTACAATATAGACTATTTTATATATAATAGGATTGATAAATATTTCTACTTCAGAAATGCATTCAAAGATGGGAAAATATTACAGGTTAAGAATTAAAGCAAGCATTACTTGCAAATAGAATACAGCTATTAAGCACATCATAAAAAAATAATAAACCAAATAACAAAAAATTTGTTTGAATCCACATTTGTCAGATGCTGTTACAAGTTTATTGCAGAGTTACTTCCCTTGACTCAAGAAACATGCACAGTTGATCTTTATATTTTTCTAACAATAATGTTCACTGTACAAGGCCCAATTTACAATGTAAAACTAAAAATGCCCTTCGTGGTAGAGAGTTATAGAGTAAGAGGCACAGTTTATGAAGATGTATGAAGATAATGCCTAACCCTACACTTGAACTACAATTGTAGTGATTGAGGATGCATCCACTTGGGAGTCAGTTCTACAAAGTAGCATTTCATGGGAAGAAGCTTTCAAATGAAATTTACATCTCACTAATGGGATACAAAGGAAATGAGGGTGGTTCATTACTATGTGTGTGTGTGTGTGTATGACATGGTGTAAAGGTTAAGAACTGGTGAAATTAAGGAAATGTTGTTCATCTTAACACTTCTCTTGGAATAATCATTGAATAGAAAGAGGCTGGCAATGTTTTTAATTTTTAATGTATATACTACACATGTATAACCAGACTTCATGCAGAATTTTTTTTACATGAATTTTAACCCCTCTAGAAAAAATCTCATTGATTAATTTCTTTTCCTGAACAATATTCTTCTTTTCCCATGATTATAATTTTTTTAAGATTAAAAGAAAATGGTTAAATTCAAAACCTAATATTTAAAATATATAAATACATTAATTTCTTAAACCAAAATAAATAATAATTGCAATATATATATATATATATATATATATATATATATATATATTACACACACAGAGTAGATGCCTCACACGTCACTTATCAGACCAAAGTGCTTTAAAAAAATTTATCAACCTACAATTTACCAGAACCCTTAAGAAAAATTCTGGTCATAAACACTAAAATTCTATATAATCAGATTACCAGAAACATCTTGCTATTAGAAAGGCTCTGTATATTATATAAATTAATCAGAAAATGAGAAAAAACTAACATTACCAAAAACAAAATCCCCTTGAAAGTGGCTAAAGAAGTGACCAAAAGTGCTTGAGACAATGAAAATTATGAAAAATTTTTGTACTCCATTATTCCCCACAAAACAGAAAATCATAAGTAAGCTGGAAAAACTGAATAAAATAAAAAAATTAATTGAATCATCGTTTGCCATATTAAATGAAAGATGTCTAAAAGAAAGGTTTCTGCCCATATATATATATATATATAAAATTCTGAAAACTTCTGTCCATCTCACCCTCTAAAATAGCTATGCATTGACTGATCAAAACCAAATTTTGGGGAACGTACAAATAGGTAAGGGAGTACAAAGTACAGCTGGTTTTACTTGGGTACATAGCTTAGTACAATAAATGTTCATTAATTTTGGGAGAAAAATTTTAAGTTTTATACATTTTCTTAAAAAATATTGTTTACCATGAATTCCTATAAAATTAAATTAAAGAAATTATTAAACCATGAAGTAGCAATTTTGTCAAAGTATTTTTTTCAAACAAATGAGCTTATTCAAATTTCATCAATTGGTTTGCAAAATTGAACAAAACATAGTTTGTAAATCTCGACAAAAAATGTTAGCAATAACTTCCACAATACTAAATACTGTGACGATTTCAACATGAATTAGCATGTTGCAAAAAAATTCTAGTTGCTAGTAAAAAGAAAATTCAACAACAATGAAAATTACTCACTTTCATTTATTAGACAATAAATTACATCACTTAGCATCTTCCATAGCTTATTTTGACTTTCAGTTAGCCTGAAGTATATTTATAAGAATTAAAGAAACATTTTTACTTCTGTTTATAAATACTTGTTGCAAAATAAAATCCCTACACATGCTTTGATAAGGTCCATCAGAGAATGAAACGTAATCAGCTAGAAAAGTTTTCCATTTGTCTTTATTCATAGTCTTTTACAGATATATATTTCTAGTTATATCTGAATTTTTGCACATACATATATACATACAATTCAAAATTTGAACACAAAAGTTATTTTACTCAGTGTTACTTCTGCATATAAATACTGGTCAGTAAATAAAATTTCCACACTTGCCTTGATAAAGTTCTTCAAGGAATGAAACCCATTGGCATAAAAGATGTTCCTCTAATCATTTTTCTTATTAAGTCTTTACAGTTATATTTTATTAACATCTGAATTTTTACATACACACACTATATAAGAAAAAAAAAAAAAAGGCATCTAAATCTTTATTGTCAATTAATTTGAATTCCAGCTTTAGTTGCCCTCTTTAAGATGAAAATAAAAAAAAGTCACCTAAAGGGAAGTTGTTCATGAGGTTAAGCTTGACGCAGACCAATACCAAATAACTTTGACAGTTAAAGTACATTAGTATAGGAATCAGTTACTATAGAAATTAGTACATTAGTATAGGAATCAGGATACAGGGGAAGGAAAGTCATTGCCTTTGTTACATTTTGTTTCTAAATTCATGACAGATTAAGAACTATAATTTCCATTGTGCCATTAGATTATCCTAATATGAATTAATTATTCATATTAGGAAATTATTAATATCAACATTAATAACCCTGAACTAAACTAAATAAGATGATGAGTAATGAAAATAAAAAATAGTAGAAACTTTATTAAAAGGGATCTTCTGAAAATAATGCCCCCTCATGCTTATTTTGAGAGAAACTAACAGATATACAAAGTACAATAACACCATTGAATAGAGCATGTTTTCATCTATGAAACACTTTTTCCATATTTACTTCCTCCTATTAGTTATGCATTTTCACCAGCAAGGAAGAAGTGCTTGCAAAGGTGGCTCATCATGCATATCACTGTCACAACTGAAATGCATTGCACACCACTAGACTGTGTTCATATCCGCTGTTTGGTCTCTGTAAATGTTAAGCAAATATTTATGAATGTCAACAGGTACAGTTTTTTTCCCCACATGTTGGAAGCCAATGGCACACCTTGGTTTCTGATACACTTTCATATCTGATGGTATTTTACAGATTTAGAGATTCAGGACCCAGACTTGGCTAAGACCTCAATCGCCCCCCCCCCCTCCCCACCTCTCCCCAACAAACATCCAAAGAATACGACTTTGTTAATGTAGACATTTTTCAAGAAAAAAAATTGCTCTTTTTGTTCTTTTGAAAAAATAATAAAATCCTCTGAAGTAAAATAGGTGGTATGGCTCTCATGGCTTCTCAGCTTGGTTTGTTTTGTTTTACAGCAAATCAACCTTTTCTAGGTTATTTAATGCTGTTGGGCATGTCCCCAATGGCCCGAGACATTGTGAACCTCTGTTCATGAGTATTAGTCAGGGATCATTATGGCTGGGTGCCAAGGTTGTTTGTTTTTTTTGTTTTTCAAGTTTAAAGCATAAGGCAGCCTAACAACTTGCCAGTCAAATCTAGATACAGTGGAACCTCAGTACACAAATTTAGTTCATTCCTGAAGCCCGTTTGTAACCAAAAGTATTTTTCCAATAGAAATCAATGTAAAATGGATTAATCCATTCCTGGTCTCAAGATGATTGCTTATTTAAACTTTAACAACAGTACTTTGTGCACAAGTTTATATGCAAAACAAATGAAAATAATTAAATCTAAGAAAAAATAAATAAGCCCAATATTAAATAGATAAAATATAGACAAACATTAATTTTACTGAGTCAATTGCTTCGTCCACCGCAACAAATACATCGAGTCAATTGCTTCGTCCACCGCAACAAATACATCGAGTCAATTGCTTTGTCCACCGCAACAAATACATCGAGTCAATTGCTTCGTCCACCGCAACAAATACATCGAGTCAATTGCTTCGTCCACCGCAACAAATACATCGAGTCAATTGCTTCGTCCACCGCAACAAATACATCGAGTCAATTGCTTCGTCCACCGCAACAAATACATCGAGTCAATTGCTTCGTCCACCGCAACAAATACATCGAGTCAATTGCTTCGTCCACCGCAACAAATACATCGAGTCAATTGCTTCGTCCACCGCAACAAATACATCGAGTCAATTGCTTCGTCCACCGCAACAAATACATCGAGTCAATTGCTTCGTCCACCGCAACAAATACATTGAGTCAATTGCTTCGTCCACCGCAAGGAAAGTTGGCTCTCTGTGCTGCGCCAGGAAATTTTTCTACCTGGAATCGATCCTCCAGATCTACAAATCAACAATTCGCCCTTGCATGGAATATTGCTGCCATATATGGTCTGGTGCCCCTTCTGTTTGCCTCGGGGTTCTTGATAGGCTCCAGAGGCGGATATGCAATGTAGTTGGCCCTGCTCTGGCATCTTGTCTACAGTCACTTTCTCACAGACGTGCCGTCGCCTCCCTCTGTCTGTTCTACAAATACTTTCATGGAAATTGCTCAGAGGAGCTGCATTTGCTGGTTCCCAGGCGTCATGAGTTCAAGCGCCCTACGAGGCTGGCATCCCGCTCTCACCCCTTCAATGTCGAAACTCCTAAATGTAGCCGTCTCTTCTACTCCAATAGCTTCATGTCTCGCACCTCTTGCCTGTGGAACTCCCTTCCCTATTCCAGTTTCCCTGAGAGCTATAATCTCCAGCTATTTAAATATAATGTCAATTGACATCTCCAGTTGCCTTGATCTATCCACTACCCTCCTTCTCATCCTTTCTTCTATCACTCTGATCTTGCTCTAAATTTTCTGTAACCCCTTGCATCCTAGTGGCTTCCCACCTTGCTTGGGGTGAAATGCTTAAAAAAAAAAAATAAAAAAAAAGTAGGAAAGTTGATGGCGTAAGAGGAAGGTTGTGTGGAAGGGTAAGGAAAGAGATGTTATTGTTTGTAAAGGAGAACGAAAAACATGATTGTCTCTTTATTTATAAGAATAGTATAGATCGCTGATTTTGCCATACTAAACCGAGTAGGAAGAGACAATATCATCAACCATTGTTTTTCTATAAACTTTTCTTTTTCCTTTACCAGTATCACAGCTAGCTTTCTTTGGATCCATGACTAATAAAGATTTTTAAAAAAAAGGCACAGTACAAAAATATTGGAGAAGAAAAGCACAACACAACACACAAATGTATGCAACATGGCGGTCGACTCAAAAATTATTCTGTTCGGATTAAATCAGCTCAGCTCGTTAAATGTTGTTCAAGAACAGAAATTTTGTTTGATAACAGGCATTTTCATCTCAAATTTTCTGTTCAAAAACTGATTTGTTTGACATGTGATACATTCAAGAACCAAAGTTGCTCTGTACTTGAGAACACCCACAATAAGAGACCAACCAAGTGAACTGGGTTATCCAATCTGAATGTATTTTTAACTGGGCCCCATCTGCAAGGTTATATGCTGCTTTTATCAATACCTGTCATCATATCATGCACATTTGGCTGTGCTGCATGTGCCTGGTATATCCTTATCAGACTAGGTAATGTGATGGGTATATTGGGCTTCATATATTTGTACCTAAGTGTCAATTTGTTAGTGTGCTGCTTTTTCACTCAATAATAATAACTAGAAGTAGCCAAGAAAATTTCATGCTTTTTAAAAATTTTTTAAATTGTCTAATGAATTTTAATTCACTATTTACATTATTCAAACTATTATCCTCATCTTTGTTGCTATATTTATTACAACATTTCAGCTGTTGTATTCTCCGGCCTTCATCAGGTGGTTGGAATGAAGAAGGCTAGAGCGTACAACGGCTGAAACGTTGTAATAAATATGGTGACAAAGATGAGGGCAATAGTCCGAATAATGTAATTAGTGTACATAATACCTCATTTCAGAAATATAGACAGATACTGAATCTTATTTCTTAAGTTAATAACTGAATAAACTCAGTGTGTTCTTTGACAATAAAATATCAGTAGAAATTCTATCACATTATTAAATATCTGAGCTTAACTTTAACAAAATATTGTAATAACAATTATAAATATAGATGCTGGTCATTATTTCAAGAAGTGGGTACAAATGATAAAAATTTGAAATTGATAACTTTTTTCCATTTCATTGAAACAGACATTAAACACTTTTTTCATTTTCTCACTGAAACCAAGTAATGCCTCTGATAAATATTTTCAAAACAGAACAGTCCATTATTTATGAGGTATTGGTAAGACATAATGGTCATGCCAAAAGAGGGACAAGCTGAATTATAAGATAATTATAATAATAATCGTCATAATAATAATCTGTACAGAAATTGATATTTGATTTTAAGTTTCTTGTAATGGAATGTCCTACACCCCCTATCACCTATGTGGACTGACTATATCAGTAGCTATATATAGTGAGCACAGGATATACCTGGGGGCTGGCTTTGGGAATTAGTTGGAGATTCGTCTCCAGCTGTGCTGGTCAAACTCTCCGCCTTTGTGCAGAGAGGAACCTAGACAAGGCGATGCCGAAGGTCAGAGTCTCATCTGGAGTGGTAGACAGCTACCAGACCCCGTTTTGACCCTGCATTAAAAACGGCCTTGTGCCACATCCTGCTACGTGGGAAGGGGGTAAGGGAAATATCCTTGTGTCAGGAATTAGTTGGAGATTCGTCTCCAGGTGTACTGGTCAAACTCTCTGCCTCCGGATGAAGCTATGTCAAAGGGCAGAGCCTCTTCTCGGGGAAACTGCTACCCGACCCCATTTTATACAGGGAATTTTTGGCCAAACCTATGGGCTCGGATACCCCACATTAAATTTGGCCTTGTGCCACATCTGACCGCATGGGGCAGATGGTAGATATCCTGCTTCGGGAATTACTGGCCTACCACCTGATTCTCTGTCTTTCAGTAGTGTATTCTCTTTTTCAATAAACCTTTCATCTACATCCATGTTGCTATTGCTGTTTCTTCACTCAAGTACCACCTTTGTCTGTCTGTAAACTCTTTAAGGAAAAAAATGTTCATTTCATAGAAACAACAGACTCAATTTTCCCAAAGTCTTGGAATTGATTAAACTATGTACTTCTATAAATCAAAAATGATCAATAAACCAATAATTACTCTTCCAGCAACACTTCCCTGCTACAAGTGCCTTAGCATGAGGATATGCTTATCAAGCTAATTTGTTGGTAGACCCTTTATTACTACAGAATAGAGCAGCATTTCTCAAACTTTTTACCCTTGCGCAACCCTTAAAATAAAATTACATGTCTCAAGGAACCTCTGCGCAAAATCAAAATTATATACCATATCTTTCTCATTTTATTTTCATCATAGTTCACATGGTGAATATCATATATATCATATCATATATACATCATGAATATCATATATATCATATCATATATACATCATGAATATCATATATATCATATCATATATACATCATGAATATCATATATATCATATCATATATACATCATGAATATCATATATATCATATCATATATACATCATGAATATCAAATTTGAATAACTGACTTAAAGAAAAATTAATACTTCCTTGTCAGATTTTTCAATAATGCTGAATAAAATTCCTACTGTTCATTTATAATACTTCATCAGGGAGTTTTCATTCACACAAAAAAAATTCTAAACTCAAACGTAAAAAAAAAATAAGTAACTAATATGAAGGAGGCACGGTGGAGTAATGGATAGCGGCTTGGATTGAGGATTTGGTGAGCTGAGTTTGAATTCCACTCAAATCCATTACATTCATTTACATGCTAATATCCTTGGGAAAAGTATGAAGCCTCTTTTTCTCCTTCCAGCTATGGGTAAATAGCAAGACAGACTGAGTTCTATAGCCTTGGATGGCAATTAGTCTACCACAGAAAAAAATGGCAACCTACTGCAGGAAAAAATCTGCCTCGTCAGTCATGTATCAAAAGATACATGATCGCCTAAGAGTGTAGTACATAACTGACTGAATCAATATCATATACCTATAATATAAATGTAAACAGATAATTGCTGCATTAGTTTTTTTAGTTTTTTTGTTATCCTTTACTGGCAATGTTGAAAAGTCAAAAGTCTCACCTGTTCTTGCAGAACACTTGGGGACCTTTTGCGGAACATTAGGGTTCCAGAGAACCCTGGTTGAGAAACACTGGAATAGAGATTTCAATTCTTACTGATTCTCCACCTCTGATTGCCTTGTGCCAGAACAAATCAAGCTTAGTAAAGAGTAACTCTACTCTAGTATGTTGTATATACAAAAGAGAATTTCTTTATTTTACTTCAATTTTTTTTTCCTCTTAAACAAACTTATTTACATTTACCACAGGAGTGTCTCTGCAAAACTGACAATTTAATCCAACAGATGGTTGAACAAACCCAGAAACCAGTTTGCACTTTTCCAACACAGGATAACCACAACAATATTGGCATTCACATCAAGCTCTACCTTGAACACAAACTCAGGATTTTCTATTTGCAGAAGAGTGAATTCTGAATTTTCGCCTATCATGAGGCCCTGTGCCTTGAGTGATGATTGGGAGAAACTCAACCCAGACCTCAAGTAGAGCTCGTACATAGGATCCATTACTAAAGATACTGGGAAAATGGTGGATTCCATATAGCTCTCCAGTAAGCACTTGACTCTTTCCATTATCCTGTACAAGAACCAGATCAGGCCAAAATAGAGTAATGCTGCCAAGCCTTACCTTTCCAGATTCAATAACATTCAAAAGTGTCTCCACATCCTTGTGGGTGATGAATTATTTTCCATCCTACAACCCCTTTCTCACAGATAAAACATGGCAAACCACTTGCTGCTCTATTGCTATTTCCATGGAAAGTGTTCAGATGAATTGCATTCTTTAGTTCCACCAGTTCTAATCTTCGTAGCTAAGACCCACCATGTCACACACATTTTACCAAGCCACTCTCATTCCCTTCGTATCCCATTAATGACACGTAAGTTCCACTTGATCAGCTTCTTCCCATGAACTGCTGCTTTGTGGAACCAACTCCTGAGAGGATGCTTTCTTAATCACTACAATCTTGGCCAGTTTAAGTCCAGTTATCTTACCCACATCTCTATAAACTGTGCCTCTTACTCTGTAACTTTCTACCTTGAGTGGCTGTTGGGCCTTGTACAGAGTGAACATCATTGTATAAAAAAAAAGAAGAAAATTATACCCCCCCCCCCAAAAAAAACTTTTTCTAACAGTAAGATTAGGTGAAAACAGGGCATTTGCTTGGCAAACAGTCAAATATTGACTTTATTTACAGAATATGTTAGGAGGAAAAGGTAGAGAAAAAATTGTGCAAAGATTTGTGAAATATCCAAATAAGTATTGTAAATAGACACTAGTTGAATGAGAGGTATTTATTGCTGCCCATCAGTTACTAGCAAATAATTGATTTTTCTATGGTTTATCAAACCTTTACAGGTTATTTAAAGCCAGAAAATATTTTTAGATTGTAAAAAAAATTTTTTTTTTGAGATAATAATGGTTTGATGATACTAGTCTTACTAATTAACCCATATGTTGGGGAGAAGAGGTATAAACAAACAAGAAATTATAATGTGGATATAAAATGGAGGATCAATTCTATATCACAATCAAGATATAACCAATCCATCTAAATCCAGTAAATAAATCTAAAAGACATGCCTGTCTAGCTAATCCATATTTGATCGATTGGTTCATTTTTTTTTTTTTTTTTTTTACATCTTAACCCTTTGCAAATTTTTTAAAGTCATAAAATTTTTTTAGATTGTAAATTTTTTTATTTTTGATAATGGTTTAATGATACAAGTCTTGCTAATTAAGCCATAGCTAGAGAAGGGAAGAGGTGCATTCATGCCTTTCCCAAGGGTATTTATATGTAAGTGAATATAACAAACCAAACTGAAACTGGAACTCTGTTCTCTGATTAATAATTCTGAACTATTATCCATTACACCACCGACACATCCAAGCTTATTGATATTCCCAAGTAGTCACCCATCTAGGTACTGAACAGGCTCAATGCTGCTTAACTTCGATGATTGTACAGCGAACCAGTGTTTCAACATGATGTGGCTGTAAGCCACTAGCAAAAAAAAAAAAAGAGAGAGAGATATATAATAGATTGTCTATGTTTGCATATCAGTAGGGGTGCTCACATGCTTTGTAAAATTGTGTGTGTGTGTGGCGGGACTGGATCTAAATGGTCCATTTATCTATTTGTGTCAAAATAATATATTTGGATATCTTGCGTGTCTGCAGTTATTAAGCTGACAGTTTCACAAATACCTTTGCCAAGTTCTTTTTTTTGTAAATTGAACTATTTGTAGTTTTAGGCATTTAATCATAACAGTTTATCAATGCCTGAATGGAGTCAAGATTTTAAAAGCAAAAAGCTTGGAAAAGGAAAAAAGAACGTGTCACAATCTAAATCTAAACTTAAACTTTCTATTTTTATTGTACCAAGAATTTATATTACTTTTTTTCTTTTTTTACATCATTCAGACTGTTAATTTGAAATTCCAAGTTATATCACCTGAAGGTCAGAGCATGCAATAGCCGAAATGTTATGAATATGACAATAAAGATGATGACAATAGTCAAAATGATGTAAATAGTGTAAATAGTTACAATACCTCATCTCAGAAATATAGACAGTATATTTATTTCTTTTCATCTACTGGTTTAATATTTCAAGAGATCTTATTAAAGGAAAATATATACTCTGATGTGTATCGACTAAAAATAATGTTTAAGTAATAAAATTTGTTGAATTAATAAATAAAAATTCATCACTTCTTTAGAAATTGTACGAAGAATATAAAAAACCTTCCTATAAAATAAACCTTCCTATAAAATGGCATGAAAACAACCGGTCTTCGAAGGACAAAAAACAAAGTCATGGTGTAGTAATGGATAGCGTCTTGAATTGAGGAATCAGAGAGCTCACTTACATGCTAATACCCTTGGGAAAGGCATGAATCTTCTTCTCCCCCTAGCTATGGGTAAATAGCAGGACAGAGTTCTATAGCCTTGGATGGCAACTGGTCTAGCACAGAAAGAAATGGCAACTTACTGTGGGGGAAAAAATCTGACTCGTCAGTCATGTATCAAAAGATGCATGATCACCTAAGCATGTGCCACACATGGCACATAACTGAACTGTACGAAGAATATAAAATAAACCTTTCTCTACGATGCCATTACAACAGCCTGTCTTTGGAGGAAGAAAAAAAATCAGCATCCAAAATTGTGCATTTTTACCCGGGCTTGAACACGAATCCCCATTGTTAATGGGAAACACACAATTCCTTCCAGTATCACTTCAGACCAATAATGTTTATTCAATCCTCACTTTTCAGCTTCAAAAGCATTTGCATGTTATTGTGGGTGATGAACAGTTTTATGCACTATAGCGACATTATCCCACAGACAAAATGCTGCTAAAATATCACAATTTCATGGCTTATATATGGACAAACTGCCTATTGGTTCCACCAGTCCAGACCTGTTATGCCATATGCACAGGGTCAAATCATCCTCATTTCCTTTATATTTTATTGTTCAGATGGAACAGTGAATAACAGAAAAAAAAGAGAAAGTAAAAAAGACAGAAAAGAAAAAAGAATGAAAGAAAAAAAAATGAAAGAAAAAAGAATGAAGAAAGAGGAGAGAGAAAGGAAAAGAAAGGAAATAGAAAAAAGGAAAAGAAAGGAAATAGAAAAAAGGCAAAGAAGAAAGAAAAAAAAGAAAGAAAAAGAAGAAAGAAAAAGAAAAAAGAAAAAGAAAAAGAAAAAAGAAAAAAGAAAAAGAAAAAAGAAAAAAGAAAAAAGAAAAAGAAAAAAGAAAAAAGAAAAAAAAAAGAAAAAAGAAAAAGAAAAAAGAAAAAGAAAAAAGAAAAAGAAAAAAGAAAAAAGAAAAAGAAAAAAGAAAAAAGAAAAAAGAAAAAGAAAAAAGAAAAAAGAAAAAGAAAAAGAAAAAGAAAAAAGAAAAAAGAAAAAAGAAAAAAGAAAAAAGAAAAAAGGCAAAGAAAAAAGGCAAAAATTTTTTGTTTTTTGTCTTTTTTAGCCTTTTTTTTTTCCTTTTTTTAGCCTTTTTTCAGCCTTTTTTTCTTTTTCTTTGACTTTTTTTCTTTTCCTTTGACATTTTTCTTTTCCTTTGACATTTTTCTTTTCCTTTGACATTTTTCTTTTCCTTTGACATTTTTGCCTTTTTTCTTTGCCTTTTTTCTTATTCTTTCTTTTCGTCTTTTCCTTTCCTTTCTTTTTCCTTTCTCTCTCCTCTTTCTTCATTCTTTTTTCTTTCATTCTATTTTCCTTTTTCTTTCTTTCATTTTTCAAAAAACAAAAAAGGGCAAAAAACAAAAAAGGGCAAAAAACAAAAAAGGGCAAAAAACAAAAAAGGGCAAAAAACAAAAAAGGGCAAAAAACAAAAAAGGGCAAAAAACAAAAAAGGGCAAAAAACAAAAAAGGGCAAAAAACAAAAAAGGGGGAAAAAACAAAAAAGGGCAAAAAACAAAAAAGGGGGAAAAAACAAAAAAGGGCAAAAAACAAAAAAGGGGGAAAAAAAGGGGGGAAAAAAAAATAGCAAAGAAGAAAAAATTTGCTTGCTCAAGGAAGATGTGTGTGCAAACATGCCATTGACTGATGACCACTTAATAGCACTGTCTTGGGACCATTTACACCCAATCATTGATTCCATGTAGTGCAACAACAATGGGTCTTTTCATCAGCATAATGCAGTGTCATTGGTGTCAAAACTTCTCAGAATTGGTATGAGTTTCATTCAGTTGATTTGCAACAAATTGTGCACCCAGCATGTTAGCCTGACATGAGCCCAATCAAATATTGGTAAAGAAGTCTATTTGCACACAAGATCCTACACTTACAAATATCAGGGACTGTGGACAGCAATCAAGACAGCATGGATTGACATCTTTCCAGAGGTCTTCTGATCACTTGAATTAGTATCAAGTTGAGTTGCTGCACTTCACCAGGCTAGTGAGTTTACAATAAAATACTAATCCAACAATCCTTTGACTATTGGCACATTAATGTGGGTACTAATTTATGTACTTCAGTTAGTAGCATAATCAGAAAAAAAATTATTTTACTAATATTTACTGTAAGGTCATTGGCCATGGTTAAGTATAATTGGCAAAGTTCACAAACAGAATCTACATTTTCAATAAATAACAAAAGAGGAAGAAAGAACATGGCAAAATAATATGAAGCAAACAATATATATTCAAATCAAAATTGGGCAAAGCAACAGTAAGAAGGTAAAAATTTCACAAAGTAAGAATTGTGTTCACACACAAAAGGGATACAATCAAGTGATCATTGATTAAGAAGAAATCCCAGCATCTCTATGATTTGTCTATAAATTTGGGGAGGGAATGTTCCTCGCAACCATTCCTCTGGATTGGAGCCAACATTTACTTTTCAACCAATGCCTTGCCAATAGTCTCTCTTTATTTATTGATGAATATAAAATCACTTAAATCAATGTATCATTTCAGATCAAATTTTAGCTAATAACAAGCTAAAGACTTATTGATCAACCAGTGTGCGAGGTGTGTAAGTAATAGTCTGATGTTAGTTTTTTAAATAGCTGTCCTGAGTGGATTGAGAATTAAAAAAAGAAAATAAAATAATCATACATTTGCTCCACTGACCAGAGAAATTGCTATTAATGCTCTTGACAACAATGGACACCCAGTGTATGAATGGGTCAGTAAGCATTGAGGTTACATTAGAAAGTTGGTATTTCTGTTTTGTAATTGTTATTCTTGAAACAATCTTTGAAGAATTGAACAGACAAAGAAAAGCATAAACAAATGATTCTTTTTTCTTTTAAGTCTTTAGAAACAATCATTTTCTGGTTAGTTTTCAAGGAGTGAGTTTGGGGGGGATTCAGTGTTAGTTGCACTAAAAATATCTCATTGGACTTCATACCTTTCTTTTTCTTTTAAAAGGACTTCAGACTAATATGGGACTAATAATTTGTACCAATTAACACTGCAATGTGCTCTGAATAACAATGTCTTGACTATAAAGGCATAGACAAGAGAAATATAACTTTGTTGTTATTATCTCAATTTCTTGGCTGTTGTGTCATCTGACCTTCAAGTATCTGTTGAGCCAGTTAACCTTCATGGAATTTCAAACTGAAACACTTTATTTAATTTATGAGGACAGATTATTCTCATCACACTATGTCTAGGAATATCTTGTCTTGTTCTTATTTAGTACTACTCAGTCACTGCTTATCCTGTTTCCATTAAGTCTAAGTCTGTAATACCAGGCCCAGCGGTTGAACTCATATTTACTCTCTCACTAAATTCACAAACTAATGCTTTAATCATTAGGGTATTGTTCTGTGGGTACCAACTACATAAATAATGCTGTCTATTGTATCTCATTTATTTGTTTCAGAGAGAGAGGTGAGAAGACATGAAGAGGAGGAGGAGAAAAAAAACTTTTAATTAACAGCAGCAAGAGGTCAGTTGAAACATTGTGGGAACAACAAAAAAAAATTGAGTTCAAAATCTATTTAAAAGGACATTTTATTATTTTTAATTTTTAATAATTTTATTCAAATTATTTTAAATGTTTTAAAAATCTAAATTTATTTTTATTATTTATATCTTATTTTTTTTATATATTTATATTTATTTTTTAAATTTATTTTTTTGTTATGTCTATTGTTTAATATTTATTATATTTATTTTTTAATACTTATATTATTTTTTATATTTATTTTTTTTAATCTTTTAATATTTTTATATCTATATTTATTAATATTTTAATATTTGTATTTATTACTTTTTATATTTATTAATTTTTTTATTTTTTATATTTTTATTATGATCATCAAATTGAAAGAAAATTTTTTTATTCCCTTTTTACACCCACTTGAACAAACCTGAATTTTTTTTCAAGGTGATATTCACACAACTATAAACACAGATTTTATTCTAGTCTTCATAACATTGAGGCATACTATTATTGAAATACTTTACTTTTATTAGCATGCAAAATTCCTATTTGACACAGACGAAACAATTTGAGTAAAATAAAAGAACATTATTAAATTATAATTATTATAATTTAAGAAGTAAAAAATTATAATATTTAAACTTATTTATAAAAAGAATACATAGAGAGACATGATCACATACATCCTGAAGGTATATGACAAAAAACAAAAAAAAAAACAAAAAAAAAAACATCATATACAACAAAATAAAGAGATTTCCTTCTTTTAAAATATTTATGTTTACAAAGTACAAAAAATAAAATAAAATAAATAAAAATTAAACAAACAAAAAAAAAAAAAAAATCACAGAAATTTAAAGAGATAATTTTCTTGGTTAAGTCTATTAATGGATAAATGTATTTACAGCCAAAGGCTCACCTCTGGCTGAAAATGAGTTCAGCAATACCATTTTGAGAAACTTACCAAATTTTGTGGGAAAAACTGTTTCTTCTAAAATATCCTTTTGTATGAATGACATAACATAATCAACATATTCAGGTGCTGTACATTTAAATTTCTTGCCTTTTTCATCATGCCAAAAATATTGCCTACAAATAAACCAAAGAAAGAGAAATTAATCAATAACATATATATATAGAGAGAGAGTTAAATGGGGAGAGAGAGAAAGAAAAGAGAATGCGAGACAAGACAGACAGAGAGAGTGAGTATGCGAGACAAGACAGACAGAGAGAGTGAGTATGCGAGACAAGACAGACAGAGAGAGTGAGTATGCGAGACAACACAGACAGAGAGAGTGAGTATGCGAGACAACACAGACAGAGCGAGTATGTGAGACAACACAGACAGAGAGAATGAGAATGAGTATGTGATATACTCATCTTTAATTATTTTGAACATATTTCAGCCAATGTATTCTCCAACCCTCCTTATTTGCAAAATTCATCAGATTACTTTTTAAATTTTTATTTTGATTGTAATATACTCCTGACAAAGGCTGAAAATGCACAGTGTTCAAAAAGATGAAACTATTCAATCTGAATAATTCATGAAATTCTATCATTATGTTAAGAATTGCTAGTGGAACTGTACAATCGGCACTGTGACCAGAAATAATTATTTTATTAAATTTTTTTTTCATATTATTATAGATTAAGCACTCCAGATTATAAATATTAAAAGAAGAAAAAATTATTAAATTTTTAGGTGTGGAATGGGTCTAATTTGTGATATAAATTGATTCCTTTACAACAGCCAAAACAAAATATGTTCATACCACATGATTTCTGTAATCTGGAGTTTGTTTTTTTTCATATATGACCATCGATTAAGTACTCCAAGATTATGAAATTCTAAAAAAAGTTTCTTCCAATTTTAAGAAATCACATTGTATGAACAGATTTTGTTTTGGCTTTTGGAGGAAAATCAATTTTACAATGAATTCTGTATAGCAAATTGGATACACCTACTTATTACAGTGATCTATAGCAATATGTAAAATATTTAAAAAAAAATAAAAAAGATGATTATTTCTGGTCACAGTGCCTATTGTATAATAACAATATTAATTGTTAATTTAAAGCAACAATAAAGATGAAAACAAAGGAAAAAATATCAGGAGAGAGGACATACAAGTACATTTTATAAAAGTGCGGTCCTTTAGAAGTAAATTATAAATTGAATGTTTAACCAGGCAACCCACAAATCTTTATTCCTAACTTTAAATCATATACTTGTAAAATCTCCCTTATAGACAAAATATGAACCTCTTTTTCCCTTCCCTTGATAAGGAGCTCAATTTTCAAAGAGGAAAAATATAACTACCATATATATTTGTATATAAGCCAACTTTATGTATAGTGCATCCCCTAAATTTTTTGCATTAACTTTAACCCCTCCAGAAAAAATTTACATATTGTGTAGTGCAACAAGTCACTGAAAACACAATTTTTTTTTGTAACCTTTTCAAAAAAAATTACCCGTGTAAAATATGATTTACTTCTTTTTTTGCATAAAAAAAACTGATCATAAAAATGAGCATTATACTCAAATATATGTAATAATTCAATCCGAGAAAAATACTTTATAAAATTTGAGGCCAGGTGTTAAACCAAAAATATTCACCCCAAAAATAATTAAAGAATAAAAGGAAAAAAATAACATGAGCATGTACTGTTGATAAAAGGTAGGATTTGAAAATTTCTTATACACTGATTGGATACCATTGAATAAATACAGCATATTAACTGGTACCAATAGTATATACAATTTTTAGTGTCTGATATCTTGTCCAAGGTTTAATTCATACAGTCTGCAATTGTATAAAATTAGTATTAGAATATAGAATAATAAAACTAGTGTCAAAATGAAGTAAATTTTATTTATTTTCAAAGTTTATTTAGTGCTCAACATTTTTCAAAATATTCTGTCCAAAAAGAAAGTCTTTAGTTTTCTTTTCATCCAACTGTGCACAGGATAAAAAAAAATATTTTGGGAACAGCCAGAAGTCTGGTGGTGCCAAAGTGGGGCTGTATGGAGGAGGTGTACACCAACTGTGAATTCAAGGCTTCTCAGTTTACAACACCTGTTGATTGCAATACAGCCTTTCATTGTCATGGTGCAGAAGTTCTAATTTCTGTAGATGCATTGTTTGAGTGTAAGGTTTCAGAATGTTCATAACTAACAAAAGCTCTTAGAAAATAAACTTATACTAAGCAGGTTTACCTGGGGCTTTATAAACTACTGATTCTGCATTCATATATTAATATCACCACCATTAACAATGTGACAGTAGGAAAATTTACTTCTCAACTCCTTTTGATTAAAAGTTTTTGTTATTATCAAAAAGACCATATTATAGGTACAGATAAAAACAAAAAATAATATTTGTTTTTCTTTACATTTCAGCAGTTCTGTTCCCACCTTCACATTTCAGCAGTTCTGTTCCCACCTTCACATTTCAGCAGTTCTGTTCCCACCTTCACATTTCAGCAGTTCTGTTCCCACCTTCACATTTCAGCAGTTCTGTTCCCACCTTCACATTTCAGCAGTTCTGTTCCCACCTTCACATTTCAGCAGTTCTGTTCCCACCTTCACATTTCAGCAGTTCTGTTCCCACCTTCACATTTCAGCAGTTCTGTTCCCACCTTCACATTTCAGCAGTTCTGTTCCCACCTTCACATTTCAGCAGTTCTGTTCCCACCTTCACATTTCAGCAGTTCTGTTCCCACCTTCACATTTCAGCAGTTCTGTTCCCACCTTCACATTTCAGCAGTTCTGTTCCCACCTTCACATTTCAGCAGTTCTGTTCCCACCTTCACATTTCAGCAGTTCTGTTCCCACCTTCACATTTCAGCAGTTCTTCCCCTCCCTCCACCCTTCACATTTCAGCAGTTCTTTTTTTCTGACAACCAACATTTTTGCATTAAATTTTTGAAAATTAAAATTGACAAGAAAGCAGGAAGCCAGGAGAAAGTTCCAGAAGTGAGGAAACTATTCATGGAACTTATGGTTACATCTAGGCATTTAAACTCTAAAATGACGAGACCAAGCTATCAATCAAGTACTTCACTAACATTCATAAAGTCTAGGAACCAAAGAGTAAAGGTCGCCAGAACAATTACCATGAAAATATTTATAGAAAAACACATAGCTATGTTACAGTGATAGAAAAGTGACTGAAGCTGAGATGCAAGATCGAGACCAATAACAGTGGAGTTTCTTTGGATTTTATCAAGTATCTCTAAATACACAGAAGCACCAGACCAGATAAATTAGCATTTGGTATTCCAATGAATTAATGCAAGATCTAAAAATAAAACCACATCTAAAAGTACCAGACCAGATAAATTAGCATTTGGTATTCCAATGAATTAATACAAGATCTAAAAATAAAACCACATCTAACGTGATAGACTTCTTGTTATAATAAGAATACTCAGCAAAAATTCAGTTACCCAAATCAGGATTCAGTGATTCACCTGGGGTCTCATCCAAATGAAATACCCATACCAGTTTTTACACAGCTGCCTTCACTAAAAGATGAAAGTGATATTGATATGGCAGAGGATATTCTTAAACATGGCAGCAATACAGATCTTGTGGATGCTTCAACTAGAGAGTATAAAAGATTTGATCAGGCAGAATTGAATGACTTAGTAAAAGATTTAGGTCAAGCAAAAGCATTATTAGAACCATTAGCTTCAAGACTAAAAGACAAGAATTTCCCTGCAAAATGGTACAATGGTAATAAAACCTACTACAGTACAATGATTTTGTTTCCAGTCATGGTGTATCAGGATTGTTGTATCAAATAGGTGTGAGGTCATGTGACCCAAACAAATGGCAACTATTCTTAGATAGTTCAAAAGTGCATGTTACTCCATAATGGAAGTTTATCCAGTGCAATTCTTATTGGTCAGAATGTCAAGCTGGATTGTAATTATGCAACGGTTTTTAGTAAGATTTAGCAGATTTCATAAGCTATCCTAACCAAGTAATTTACACAGCACATCATAAAATAAAGGTATGCCATAAAAAAAAAACACACAGATGACAAAAGTAGCTAAAATAACATTTACAAACCTTCGCCAAAAAAAAAAAAAAAATAAAAAAAAATAAAGTGATAACATAAATAAAGCATAGCTACTTTGACAACTTTACGTTAAGAAAGGTCTATAGAACTACTTAAATAGCAAAGTCCACTTAAAAAAGAAAAAGGGAAAATTTGAACGGGAAATATTTTGGTAGATTAGCATTCTGTAAACCTTACTTAGGACACAACACTTGTCAGGATTGAAAAATATTGATTTGTTATCGATTTACAAGGGTCTCCTGTTTATAATATCACTACAGTGTCAAATCAACTCTGACTTTTATAGGTATTGGCCTTGGTCAACAAAGACACACAAATCAAACCATACTCAGGCATAGTGTTATTGTGATCAAAAGTTCTCAACCCTAATGTTATCATGGATAGATATACAGCTAGTAGTGCTACATTTAGTGACTAGAACATCTTCATTCTTAGCATAATGGGACAAAGGAAGAGAAGAAAAACAGGGGAAAATCAAAGAAAGAAACATGAAAAAAACTCATTAAATTTGTTGGGTATAAAATAAATTTCCCTGAAAATAACAATTGAATTTTAGATAATCTATTTTCAATCAGTCCAGAATCAAAGACGCTGTACTCTTTGGAAGGGACAAGAAAAAAAGTGAAGAAAAAATACGGATTTCTTTTTTATCTAAAAATATTACCTAAATGAACAATATAAACATGGCCTGAGAATTAAGAGAACAGAAATAACTAGGAAAAAAATCAGAAAATTTCCCAAAGTCAAGGAGAGAAAATACAAAAAAAAAATGGTGCTAAAACACTAATCATAAATATTACATCGCCCATTAACACCAAAAAAAAAAAAAAATTAAAAAAGTTTTTAACTAAAATTTTCAATGCGCTAGAAAGGATTAAAAAATTTAATAAACTAGTCTACCGCAAAAAGAAATGGCAACCTACTGCAAGAAAAAATCTGCCTCGTCAGTCATGTATCAAAAGATACATGATTGCTTAATATCACGTATGGCACTTATAATTAATTACTCCTCAGCTTAATGAATGTGTTTTGGGCAGTGGCAGTAGCATGTCTCCCTTCCTACCAAAGTGGAATTAACTCTTACGCATTATTTAAGTTTATTGAAATTTCTCCTCAGTGAACATTTTTCTGGTAAAATGACGTCACGCAGTTTATTGAGCAAAATCATGTTTTAACAAAAATAATAGCCTATTTTATGATGCACATATAATTATAGCTAAATGACAGCCCTACCCACTGGAAAATTAAACCAAAAAGTAATTTGAGATTTAATATAATCTGAGAAGAAAATGTATAATATTCAGAAAATGCATTTTTTACAAATCTATAATTACAGTTACTCATTGCTATGTGTTTATTTAAATTTTCTTCTATATAATAAATGCAAGTGTCTGTCACTGTGTAACACTTTTTCATCTTTACTCTTAGAGGCTGTAGCTCAACATATCTTACCATTTTGGAATCAGACTGAATCTGTGAGCAAATTAAAAACATTCTGGGCCAGATCCGGACTCACAATCCAGAAATTTTGGATTCCCAAGTTTCCGTTACTGCAATTGGTTTTGGCGATTTTTTTTTTTTGTTACATGATTTTCTGCAACAATTTTTTTTTGTACAATAACAATTTTTATAACTTGGAAATAAATACAAATAATTGTTTGACCTATGTATATCAAATTGTCTTTAAATTTAGTGGTGGCAGAAGAATTATCATTGAACTTTTAAAAGGCAAGCATAAATATTAATGCAAAAATGTAGATATCAATTTTGAGTTCTTCTGTAGTCTATTGTTGCCTATTGCATCTACTCATCCTTACGTATTGTGATGAAGGTCCAATCAAGAGCCCCCTGCAAGAGCTAGCTTAAAGGCCAACCGATAGAGTGACTTTTAAGCTATATTTCACAAGCATTATTATAGACTTAATAAAAAAAAAAAAAAAAAAAATCATCCTGTTTTCTTTCCTCATATTATCCCATCGTTATGGGCTTACAGTTGTATTATGCTGAAACACCAGTTTTCAAACAATCACCAAAGTTAAGCAATTTCAAGCCTAGTCAGTACCTAGATGGGTAATTGCTCAGGAATAACAGGTACTGTAAGCTTGAATGTGTGGTTGGTGTAATGGATAATGGATAATGACTCGGAATTGGAAATCAGAGAGCCGAGATCCAATTCCAGTTGGTTTGTGATATTCATATATATGAATACCCTTGGGAAAGGTATGGATCTACCTCTTCTCCTCCCAGCTATGGGTTAATTAATAGGACTTGTCTCAGTAAATCATTGCTATCTCTAAAAAAAATTCTTAAAATTCCAAAGTTGTGTTTTAGAGACTTTACTGCCTAGCTTGGGGTGAAATGATTAAAAAATATCAACCTAGTTTCAGAAAGCTTGTCATAAATTTTCAATTAACCAACACACAAGAAGCAATCACCAGGTACAAAAAAAAAAAAAAAAAAAGGGAAGTGTTTATGCATTTTCTAACCAGCAAGAATAAACACTCAAAACCAAATTATCTATTCAGAAAAAAGAAATATAAGAAAAAGCAAATAGATTAAAAAAAAAATATTCACTAGTAAAACCTGAGGGTCTTAGCAAAGATCATCCTCCTTTGAACATTGTGGACTGGTGCTACAGAATCATAAAGAACTGTTATATTTAAAAGCCACCCCCACCCTCCGAGGGATGTATGTGGCACAAGGCCGAGGTTTACTGTGGGTTCTCCGAGCCCATAGGCAAGACCAAAAATATTCTCTTAGAACCAGCATAAACGGGTTCAGGGCCTACCTCCCCAGATGAAACTTTGCCCTTCAGCAAAGCCTTGTCTGGGTTCGACTGTTTCTAGAACATAAAGAACTGTATCAAATAATAGAAACCACATCACTTAAGGACTACTAGCAATTGGTTGATTTCGTTTCGCAGCATATCAACCTCTATGGGTAATTTAATGCTGAAATCTAAATATTTTTTTACATAATTTTATACTTTCAAGTACAGATATTTTGTACCTAATTTTATACTTTCAGAGTAAAAATATGTTTTTAAATATACATTTTATAAATCATAAAATTTATTGTTGGTAATTTTACTATAAAAATGTATTTTTATATATATATATTTTTAGTGTTGCTCTGATTGTCATTTTGCTATAAAAATGTATTATTGGTCATTTTATTATAAAAATGTACTGTCAATTTTTGTTTGGGGGTTCACTATTTGCCCATAGCTGGGACCCTAACAGGTGCTACCACTGACTACTAACAGCAGCAACAACTAAAATGGATAGCACATGTAACTCAAAGAGAAAATAATGACAATCAAAATGTTGACATTTCACACTACTTCAAATAAAAGGTTAGAAAGGCAACTCTCCATCAATACTGAAAAGAGAAATAACAGCTACTGGACCTGTTTTTCTAAAAAAGTGTTTTAAGAGAAAGATTGTGGAAATTTCAACCACAAACAGTTCTGGTTACTCGGTCAATGAATGCTAAATGTTTCCTTGTAGTGAAATGGCAAATATTACCATTAAGTCAACAAACAATATAATTGAATAAAATTTTTTGGAGCACATGGAAAATACTGTAAGTTGATACTAATTGCTTTATTTCCTTCAGAATGTTATAAAAAAAATAATTTCCAAAATTATTAGACATGATCAAGTGGATTTAATTTGCCTTAACATAAGTTCTGCTGTGATAGTGTTCACAGCTGGTTTTAAAAATAAATTCATCAATAAATTAAAACAGACTTCCAGAAATTTGCTACAAACTATATCAGTTTAAAATTCAAATTATTATTAATATGAAATAGAGTAAACAATAGCATTTGTTCAAATGATGAATTGAAGAACATCAGTGAAGCTATCTGAATAGCATCACAATTGAAATAGTATATAAAAAAAAAGACTAATCATGTACCTGCTGCCAGTCCAATGGCCAAAATAATTGCATATTTCCCTGAATTGTATCACCAGTCAGTATTAGAACCTTGACAAAAAAGCCAATATTTTGAAGGCTGATTTTCAAGGCAAGTCCTCCTCATTTTTTTTTTTTTTTTTTTTTTTTTAAATAATTTCACCACAAGCAAGGAAATAAAACGTTCATGTCAAAAGGGTTTACTGAGTGCGAAAGAATAAGTAAAAGAAAACATTATTATGGAACAAGAACAATAAAATAGGAATCAAGAAAACAATCACCGATATTGCATTACTTGGAATACTAGCAAAACATGTTCCACTGCTTAATGCCACCCTCCACACACATTTCACAAGTCAACATTTTAATCCACTAGGCTAATGACTTTTTAGAGTGTACACAGATGAGGATATTAGTTCAAAAAACAATTAAGACTAAAAAAGATATTAGCCTAAATAAAACTTCTTTTACCAACACAAAAAAACAGACAATAACAAACTTCAATGTAACAAATATGCATTATTTGACAAGCCAGAGATCTGATTAAATAATTGACACACTGACTGCTCTATATTGGCAACCATTTCAAAATTTGTCAACATAAAATACTCATGAAAACCTTACACCTCCACTCAAATATCATTTCATCTTCCCTCTCTTTTTGTGCCAATATTTTTTTTTTTTTGGCTGGACATTTGTGAGAAATCAAATCAAGTCAATAAAATAACAATAAAAAAGTGGATAATTATTTTCTTGCTTTAAGAGAGAAAATTATCATTGATGCTTATTTCATTATAGATAAACAGTTTGAAATACTTACACAACCCCCAATTCCTACAATTTATTTTATCTCATTCACCTAGCCTGTTTTGTAATGTGTTACAAGATTGTAACATGATAAACCAGTTTTTCTGGTAAGAAAAAAAAAATAGATGAAAGATATATAAAGAAAAAATAAAGTTTTATTTTTTAGTTGTCTGGTCAAGGAGAGTGTCTGGGCAAGTCTCTTGCCACTTGAATTCAATATGTTTTCTCAATTACTTTGAAATCACTTAACCAAAAGTAAAAACCAGCATCACAAGAAACAGAAAGACATCATAATTTGTTATAGAAAAGAAACCAAGGCAAATGGTAGAAAATATGAGAACACAAAGTGGGGAGGGGTTAGAAAGAGAGGAAAAAAATTCAAGTGGATCAATTTCCCAAATTGAACAAGTGGTGACTTTAGTCACAATGACGTCAACTGAAACCATCTATTGACATGAATAGAAAAGGTTAATTCAAGAGATTTGGGGGTCAAAATAACTCGGCACAAATATTGAATAACTTCAGAAATTTAAACAATGATAATCTTTCAAAAATTTTCAATTGAAGGTAAATCTAGACTACAGGTAAGTCAAACCATAACCTCAATGTTTTCAGCTTTGAAGAACTGTTTGTTACTGTTTCTCCAGTCAGACAAACAGAAATTATTATATATAAATATAGGCCAAAAACGGAATGAACTGGTCAACAAAAATATGCTATCACTTCTGAATTTAACCGATTCTTTTCAAAGCAATTTTTCACCTTTAAAAAGATCTGAGCCATGGAAATTAAATTCACATTTCATCACTGAAGAACATTCTGACCCAATTTTCATTAGTCCACTTGTAAAAGCGAATTCACCATTTTGATTCTTCTTGATGAAAGGAAACATTCATGAAGCCCTGATAAGTGAAACAACACTCTACCAAAATTTCATACCAATTTCTTTGGTTACCGGACATACAAAGACCACTGTTTTGTCAAAACAGTTCACTGTGGAGACACTTTAACTTTTTGATATTAAATATTTATTTTATTTTTTTATTATTTTTAATCAATTTCACCCCAAGAAAGGTAGTAAGGACACAAGGGATTACTGGGTGTGGAAGAATAGAAAACAGAAATTTTTACTAAGAAGTAAGAACAAAAGAAGAGTAATCAGGAGGACAGTAGAAAGCGATTGATATTGCATTTCAATTTTTGAAGATTAAAGTTGAATGGAAAGCAACAAACCAGAAGAGAATTCCACAAGCAAGAAATGTGAGAAACTGTTAGCATAGAACTTATGGTTATTATGAGACCTCATTACCTGTCTAATACTGTGCTTAAATTCATAAATTCTAGGTACCCTGGCAAAGAGCTCATCTGAACAGTTGCCATAAAAGTATTTATAGAAAAGGGACAGGGAAGCAACTTTAGGTCAGTGGAAAAGTGACTAAAGCCAAAGCGCCAAAAATATATAACAATTTATAAAAGTCAAAGTTAACTAAATTAAATTTACATTTCATCCCTGAAGAACATTCTGACCCAGTTTTCATTGTTCCAGAGATTCACTTGCAAAGGCAAATTGAGCTTTTTGATTCTTCTTGATGAGATTTGATATGGAACAACACTGCCAAATTTTCATAGCAATTTCTCTGGTTACCTGACATGCAAATCCCAGTTTTGTCAAAACAGTCCACTATAGAATTTCCGTGAATTGCCTGGTTCTATCAAGAAGCCATTTTACATGGCCATCCTGGTGTTTTAAGCAACTTAAGTGAAGTGGTATCATCACAAATATTAATATTCTCAAAAGTACACAATCTCAACTTCATTTGCAATATCAGAAATCATTATCCATTGAGCTTTTAGTGTGATAACCTGATACCAACATTCTAGTGAAGAATGCAAGCATTAGGAATGAGATGCGACATAGACCAAATCACAAATGAAACCGTGCAAGACACCATCACACAAGAAACCAGCCCATTTGAAGACATATCCACTGTAAAAAAGTTGAAAAGATATAGACACTTCATGAGAGAGCCAAAAATCTTTCCACTACTATCCTATGAGGCATATTACTACGATGGACAAAAGCAGAAACAGACATAAAAAAAAAAAAGAACTGACAATATCATGGAGTGGACAGGACGATTATTCACACAGACTCAGGCATTGCTACTGCAAAAAAATAAAGAGACAAATTTGTTCTGAAAATTTTTAGAAATTTCAAATCAAAAGTACTACAGGCTGCTCTGTCAATGAATGCCGAATGTTTCCTTTCCTTATAAGGAAACGGTTAATAATATAATTACTGATCAATATAACTGGCAATGTTTGTTCTCCAATTATGAATATTACAATTGTTGTGTAACTTTTTATGCAAATTTATCATCATTTCAAACATTTTAACATTTACTTCAATTTTTATCATTATAAAGAACTTATAGCAAAATATTGATTAGGCAAAAAAAAGAAAAAAAAAGAAAAAATGAAGAAAAAGAAAAAATGAAGAAAAAGAAAAAATGAAGAAAAAGAAAAAATGAAGAAAAAAAAAATGAAAAAAAAAGAAGATTCATTGTAACCTACAATAGTAAAATATCAAAAATATTTTCAATAAAACATTGGATTATATTCCATTTTCTAAACCTTGCCAATACTAATTTAAACATCTGCAGAGGCGAGTGTTTTTTTTTTTTTAATTTTATTTTTAAAGGTCATTCTTTTTTTTTCTTTTTTTTTTTTTTTGGAAAATAACACAAAGTCGTTTATTCAATCAATAATATAGTCACCATTTCATTCCAGTATCTTTTCTGCCATATTGTGTGCAGATCTACTATTCCATTACTCACAGAATTACCTGTGTTTACAGCCAAAATACTCTTCCAGGTAAATTTTTACATCCCCTTCAGAGTTGAAGGTCAGTACATTCAATGAATTTTGAAGAGACCAAAACAGGTGGAAATCTGAAGACAGTAGTTCAGGTGAATATGGAGAGTGTGGCAACACTTCGTAGCCAAGCCACTGTCATCTCTGCCTCAAAGTTCACAAAGTGTGTGATCTCACATAATCAGGATGAAAGACAATGCCCTTACAATTAGCAAGTGCTTGATGCTTCTAGTGGATCAGCTGGTCACAGTACACATTGATGGTCTTATTTGTGAGAAGAATTTTGTAAAAGTGAACACCCTTCAATCCCACCAAATTGAAAGCATAACCTTCAGGTGAAGTCCTACTTTGGAGGTTATTTGTGATGGTTTCACTGTACTTCCCCCAGTTATAGACGATCAATTTTTCATCCTGTCACCATTCTCTTCCAAATAAAAAAAAATTTTTAAAAATTAAAAAAAAAGGATCATTTTCTTCACATTTCTGCAATGAATCACAGATGAAGTGAGGTTAGCTTCATTCAATTTATATGGAACCCAAACATTGAACCTACTGACATTATCAACTTGATGCTGATGGTTTTCAAAAGTTAATTTGGATATTTGGAGAATATCTGCAATCATCCTGGTCATATAACAGTTGACTAACTCCTGCATTAGCCATTAATCTCAGTTGGCCAGCTAGAGTGAGATGCATCATCAACCAAAACTTTCCTTTTTTGAAAACCACTTCAGGCACTCATGTTCTATAACGATAAGGTCTCCATATTATAGCACATATCTTGCTGCAGGTTTCTGCCACTTTTTTGCCTTGTTTAAATATTAGGTTGGTGCAAAAATAATGTCGTTTTCTCACATAGTAACATATGTGAGAAAATGACATTATTTTTGCACCAACCTAATAAATAAAAAAAAGAAAATAAAAAAGCATGTCGATAATGTTCATTTTGCTTCTACATCTACTGAGTGATCCCAAGCATGCAAAATGCAACCTGCCTTATCGCAAGTTTGCTTCAAACTATGTTGAAGTGTCAAGTATTTAATGAGTGTGCATGCACAAGAGACAACAGACTGAAGTTAGCTGTCTGATGTTTAGTGTTAACAAAAACTGAACAGACTTTAAAGCTATAAAATGCTTTCCTTTCCATAAAAATAAGCAGTAAAAATTTTCAATGTAAGTGTACCAAGACAGAAAATCCAGAATAAAGCCATGAAGGCAGTTGTCCGTTAACACAGACAACTTTCCAGCAACTCCTGCAGCAAAGCCAACCCCAAATGTAATACCCTGTATTCCTTTGGATCTTGTTGGTATAGCTGAGAGGCGGTGAGGGAGAATAGAGTCAGGGTGGCACACAGCTTTTTTCTGTATTTTTTCATCTTAACCTTTACCACTTTACAGACGACAATAGTAGCCATAGAATTCTCTCCCTTTGCTTCTCTAAGTGCATTCTGTCGCCTCAGACAGTTGCTATAAATAAATACTTGTCAACTGTTATTTCCAGTATTTTAAGCTGGAAATCGCCTGCTACTGCTTTTCCAATGCCATTTTGAATTCTTCTAAATTCTACACGAGGTTCAGCATTGATTAAAACCATGTTAATTTTTACGCAATATTTTGGAAACAAAAATGGCCATGTCAATATCCAACAAATCCTTTATTCAGGAGTTTTTCTTTGATTAGGACTCCGATGATGATTTTGAAGGCTTTACTCGAGTGAATATTGATGGTGAAGTGGTTGAAGATGATAACCATGCTAGTGACGTGGAGGAAAGCGACAATGACCATTAGCAACTGCTATCATCCATGCCCGAGTAATTTTATGGAAGCTACTGGCAACCATTGATATATCTGATAGGCTTTCTGAAAGTGAATTATTTTGTCTATTTATAAACGACAAAATAACTTTGTTTGTCAACAAGACAAATAAATACGAGTCAGGTGAAAGAAAGAACAAACAAATGCTAGCGTCTTCTCATATGTAAACACGGGGAAACATGTCACTTTTTTGACGAAATAAAAGCCTTTTTAGCAATTAATAAAAATTAAAGTACAGTGCAACCCGGATATAAGAGATTTGTCGGGACCGGAGAATAAGTCTCTTATATCTGGGTTTCTTTTATATCCGGTTTTGGTATATTTTATATAGGCTCTAATTTGGGACCAGATAAAATCTCTCTTATATCCGGGTTTCTCTTATATCTGGGTTACACTGTATGTGGAATTATTTATGTATTTTTAATGTATTTGTTTTTTTATTTCACGTTTCAATTTTTTTTGTTTTCAACGTCAAAACATGCATGCAAAACGTAATGCATTACATACTGCATTACATCAAAATATTACTCATTCATTCTTTTATTATTGCACAAAAAATAAAATCTATATGCACAATACAAAGAAAGTTATAACAATTTTAAAACAGTAGGTGTTCATGGTTTTGCACACTCAAAAAAAAAAAATAAAAATAAAAAAAAAATGCAGTGGCAGCGGACAACAATTCTAGAAATAAATTAGTGTGGTAAAGGTCTAATTTTTAGTTGCTTCTAACTTTGTAGCCAAATTTTTAGAACTAAAGTTACTGCAAGAAAAAAAAAAAAAAACGTTAGTTTTCTGCACCTCTCCAGTAAGTACCTGACTCCTCCTGCTATTCTCTACAAGGGCCAGATCAGACCAAAAATGGAGTACTGCCCAGTCTTCACTTGCCAGTCCAAAAGCATTTCTGCAACCTTGTGGGAGATAAATTATTTTCCACTCTACAACTCCTTTTCCACAGATGAAATGTCACAAGCAGGCTTTTACTATCACTATTTCCATGAAAATTGTTCAGATTAACTACATGGCTAAGTTCCACCTGTTCTAACCTTCATGACTAAGACCCACCATGCCATGTACATTGTTGCAAACAACCTTCATTTCCTTCGTATTCCATTGGTGAGATGTAAGCTCCACTTGAGCAGCTTCTTCTCACAATCCACTGCTTTGCGAAACAGACTCGCAAGAGGATGCTTCTCCGATCACTACAATCTTAACCATTGCATTACCCACATATAAACTGTACTGCTCTACCTTGAGTGGGTCTTGAGCCTTGTACAAAGTGAACAGTGTAAAAAAAAAATTAAAAAAATAAGCACTGTGAACAATTCATTTTTGACTCATATTTCTTTCTTAATTTCAGTCATTTTTCATACTAACTATTCGGACCATCACTCTACTATTTACCTATTAGCAAACAATTGGTAATATTAACTTGAATTTTTATTAGATGAAGCATTGG
This sequence comes from Acanthosepion lycidas, assembly GCA_963932145.1. Taxonomy (NCBI): domain Eukaryota; kingdom Metazoa; phylum Mollusca; class Cephalopoda; order Sepiida; family Sepiidae; genus Acanthosepion; species Acanthosepion lycidas. Next base: position 5,359,553 of record OZ010610.1, on the reverse strand, counting down.
AAACCATTATTAATTTTTGACTAGTATTTCTTTCCTCTTAATTTCAGTTGTTTTTCATTGTAACTACTCAACCTGTTATTTCATAGCCATTACTAAACAGCACAGATTAGAAATAAAGAATGAATACACATCTCTCTCTCTTTGAGAAGCCCACGTCACTGTGATAGCAGCTCTAACACTTGAGTTACAAGAGGCGACAGCTGTAGAAGATCAAATTTAAGCATATGGCCAGAGATTCTCAAATGAGAAATACTTAACTCCAGAGGAAGGAATTTCAAGTCTAAAAGGAATTTCTGTCATATGCTAAAATCATAAATTTTGGAGGAGGAAAAAAAAAAAAAAAATTATGATTAAAATGGGAGAGGAACAAAGGAAAATTGGGATCACAAGAAGAGGACTGAGAACCAGATATTAATTTTTCAAAACTTTAGATTCAAATATTCTTTAGCTTCTAAATTTTTTCAGAGTAAAAAGAGACAAATTACTGATTACTGTACATGTATTCAAGAAAAAAAAAAAAAAAAAAAAAAAAAAATTAAGTTTAAAAATCCATCAACATTTCCTATTGCTTTGGAGGAGGTTAAAACTCAAACCTCCATACCACAGAAACTTATTATGTAGTAACACTGAAGATACATTAGACATGAAATAAACTGATATAGTCCTCCTTATCCTAATCGTAATTCTTCATTGCTACTTTTTTCTACCTTCTGAAATTGAAAGAATAAGTCAACCAAAACAATTGATAAAAAGTAACATAAAGTAGCCCCCCACCCAGTCAAAAGGCAAAAGATAACTTTTGTCTAGACAACATCCCACAAGGAATTCAAAACCCAACCCTGTAACTCTGAAAATAACAATGAGTGCCAAAATATCTTAACCCAGAGAAAGTAAATTACTGTTCACAACAAAGCTCTTCAGCAAATGATAAAATGATCCTGACATAAAAAGATTTTGTTGGCAACTTCATATTTTGTTGATTAACTTGTATTTGTTCAATATTGTCTTTTACAACTTATTAACTATTTGCATATTTACAACCAGAAAATATTTTGGGATTATAAGACCTTTTTTTGGAGATAATGATTTACTGATACAAGTCCTACTATTTAACCTATAGCTAGGGAAAGATGAGATGGATTCATACCTCTCCCAAGGATATTTGCATGTAAGGGAATATAACAAACCTAACTGGAAGTGGAACTTGGCTCTCAAATTTTCAGTTCCAAACCATTACACTACTCACACGTCCAAGTATTATAGTACCTGATAGTCCCAGGTGGTAACCATCTATGTAGTGACCAAGCTCAAGGTTTCTTAACTTCAGTGATTGGACAAGAACTAGTGTGTCAACATGATATGCTGGTAAGCCCTTTCTTCAATAGAAACTTAGTTTGGAAATAAATCATACAGAAAATGACGAATCTACATGCACGGATATTTGTACGTGCTTGTGTGAGTACATTATTCTCTGAGACTAACACTGAAAAATCCACACTTGTATACCCATATATCACACACACAGACCACAAATCACTAAGGGGTATAGGGGTCACAGATCTTAAGTCTCATAGACTACCAGAGGAGCATAGGGCCACAGCTCTCAGCATGCTAAGCATCACATAGACTCCCTGAGGAGTATGGGGTCACAGATCTGAAGTCCCATAGACTTCCTGAAGAGTATAGGGGCACAGTTCTCAGAATACTAAACAGCACACTCCCTGAGGAGTATAAGGTCACAGATCTCAACTTCCATAAACCACCTGAAAAGTAGAGAGGCACAGTTTTTGGCACACTAAGCATCCTGTAGACTCTCTTAAGAGTAGGGGGTCACAGATCTCAAGTCCCCTAGACTCACTGAGGAGTATAGGGCCACAAATCTCAGCATGCTAAGCATCCCATAGAGTCCCTGAGGAGTATAGGTCCCCACACTAAGCATTGCTGCTGTGGTTTGCATGGCAAATAGTAAGTTTTTACAGATGGAGTTGCTAGCTTCATACCCAACCAGTTTTGAATTAAGAGTTGTCCTTCTACAAGGCTGGTTACAAACCACTATAGTATGCCCTACTATTTAACTCATAGCTGGAAGTGGAAAAAGAGATTCGTGTTTCCCAATGTTATTTGCGTGAGATATAATTTACGCACAAACTAGCAGTGTGCTATAAAGTTTCCAAAGAATCCTGCTCAGGCTTTGAATAGATGTCCTTCTCCTAGACTGATTAAAACCAAGGCTAAAGAACCATGTAAAATTTACACACAAACAAGCCACTGATTATTGTAGCTTCTATTATGAAATGTTTGTGGTAATATTTTGTAAGAAAATTTAATTTTTAAAACAATCTACATTTTGTTTTTAAATTTTTTATATTTTATTTTCTAAAGGTGTTTCAAAATTTTTGCTGAATTTCATTAGTCTGAAGTATTTTTTTAAATTTAGACTGTAAGCCAAGCATAAGAAAATGTATATTTCTGAGGTTTTTTACATTAGTTGAATGGGTTTCTTTATCAAAAGAAAATTTCTTCTTCTAAGATCACATTGAAATCAATTTAGTAGGGCCAACTGTACTTATTGAAAATCAACTGCTCTATGATTAGAACATTTTTTTTCTTTATCTTCTTAGCTGGAGACAAATTACAGTAAGCATTGAAACAATATTGCCTTCTGATAAATGGTACCACCATAACCTTATTTCATACACGACAAACACTAATTTTCGCTTCACTGATGAATGAAGAAAAGAATGCGTTTCCTGCTTTATTGTCCTGTTTATAATATAATTGTTGCTGAATTTTGTCAGAAGGAAGTATTGTTGGAAATTTAGAATGTAAGCTAAACATGAGAAATTCTTAAGTGAGTGCAATGAATTTGACTAGAATTTGAACTCAACTCACCAATTTCTTATTCCAAGCCATTATCCATTACACCATCTGCACATCCACCTGTATATCTACAACAGTGTGTGTGTGTGTGTGCGTGAGAGGACACATACAAATTATTTTCCCTTATTTTCACTCAAAAATGTAGAATAACTCAACCTTGACTAAACTACTCATACGTTGACTGATTCAATCATTTTCTACAGCTTATCAACCCTTTGCAGGTTATTTAGAGCCAGAAAATATTTTTAGATTTGAATATATTTTTTTGAGATAATAATGGTTTATTGATACAAGTCTTACTAATTAACCCATAGCTGGTGGGAGAAGAGATGGATTCATATCTTTCCCCAACAGTATTTGCATACAAGTGACTATAAGAAATCCAAGGGTAATTAAAACTCAGCTCTCCGATTAAGAATCCCAAGCCATTAATCATTACACCACCCACATATCCAAGCTTATAAGAACTAATATACTCGAGCAGTCACTTACCAGGCTCAATGTTGCTTAACTTTGGTGATCATATGTTTGAACTTGATGTGGCCATAAGCCCTGCTCATAGGAGAAAGCTTTATATACAAGTTAAGCAAATAAACGATTTCTAATACTTTACTTATTGGCCGCATCATGAGCTTGATATGTTGTGAGAACATTTAAATAAATGCCTCTACAAAAAAAAAAAAAAAAAAAAAATGTCAGAAGTTAGATTGACTTTTAATGAGAAGCACTCCACTCCTAAAGTCCGTACTAGACATACAAAGCAGCAATGATTTAAAACAAAATAAAAAAAAAAAAAAGATAATGGTGAGTAGTGGAGAGCAGTACAAATATGGACATTGAGTATTATTACTCATTGCCAGTTTCGGTGAGGAGGTTGGGGTGGAGAGGGGTCTTGTAGATGCATACAGCCACTACATAGTAGTAGCAATAATAAAGGACAATGTACTAGCACCTGCACTGTTAATTTTCTAAGCACACCCTCATTGGGCTTCTTTTTTTTTTTTTTGTCTTGTTTTTTTAATGGATAGGAGGATTAGCCAGATGAATTTAAATAATGCATTTCTATTGCTGGAAAAATCAAAGATGAAGGAGACTTGATCTCTAACCATACTTATTCAGGTAGAGTTGAAAAGTTTAAGACGGACAAAGCAGTAAAACTGATTGAACAAAAGAGATTGACCTGAAATAACAGACTAGCGGACATTTAATGAGGTATTTGGCTAACTCAAAAATATTTTGTGTTTGTTTCTTTAAATGGTATTAGAAATATTTACTTTGAAATGAATTAAAAAAAAAAATTAAAAAAATAAAACATACTTGATTGCACTATGACAGTTGCCATATAAGTATCCATTTTTTTTTAAAAAATGTCAATATTGGAATACAGACAAACCTCTCATCAATGGACTAATGGGGGGGTGCCCATTAAAGCTGATTGTCCGTAGATGGGAAGAGATTATTTTTGAGTTATAAAACCACTATAGTAACTACCAATAGTTATGATCACAATGTAAATACTACAAACATGTGTATATGACATCAATAAATATATACCTAATATAGATATATCAATCAAAAATAACAAAAACAGATTTCTCACAGCTATTTTCTCATGCGCACATTAATGTAACATATTTTCCATCTTTGTGTACAAGTGAAAGACCTGCCACCACTACCAAGTGGTCACTTTGAGAACTAACAGAACTCATTCTACTAAGCCCACAAATTTTGAAATACATTGCTGACAGTTTGGAAGTTTTTTTCCTTGAATTTTTTTTTTTTTATTTTGCCTGCTGATTTTGTCCGTTGCATCTGAAGTCCATTGATGGTAGTTTCATAGATGAGAGCTTTGGATGTACTTATGTTTACCAATTGCAATAATGAAGAGAAAAAAAACTGACTTTTGTAAATAAAAACAAAGTACAGATAACTCTTTAAGAAGTCAGGAATCAATTTAACATTTATATTATGAACAGAACCCTACGTCTAAAATGAAAAAAATAAAAATCATTATTTTTTTTTTTTATTCTGACAACTGCTGTGGCTGGAGACAGGTCAAATGAATACTAAGCCACAAGAATTGTTAAGAAAAAAAAATCTTCCATTTTTTATGAGTGGATCAGTCAATTTAAGATTTGTACAGTTTATGGAGAAGGTACTGTGAAAGATCAAACATATCAAAAGTAGTTTTTGCCATTTTTAATACTGGAGATTTTTTGCTGAACTATGCTTCATGGTCAGATAATCCAATTTGATCCAGTTATTAGTACACTCAAACCCTTGAATCATAATGACTTTGGACAACCTGTGGTTTGGTTTTCAAGCAGTTTTCAAAATTACCATGTGCTGGGATTGTCTCACCAGACTAACAACATCAAGAGCTCACCGTTTTAAGAAATCAGCCATGGTGAGATTTGAAGATCTTCCAGAAATGGTGAAATGTTGGAAGAGCCAGGGGTCAAATTTACTGTAGATGACCTTGTGATCAAGGCATTCTTTAGACATTTACATTGTAGTGAATAGTTTTCTTTGATCAGAGTAGCATTTTTTGTGTCAAAATTGTTATCAGTCTCGTTACAGTGGGCAACCAATGCAAAAAGACTCTAAATGAATTTGGTTAGATATAAAATAAAAAAAAATCTAACCTCCCCCGCCCCTTGAATGTGTTGTCATACCAACCTAACAAATTTAGTCCAATGAAGTCCTGAAGGACAAAACATGTTATATACTACCTTAAGGATGGGATAATATTATGAGGAAAGAAAACAGGATTAATTTTTTTTTATTCATATGTCTATAATAATGCCTGTGAAATATAGAATACTAGCTTAAAAGTTGCCCTATCAGTTGGCATCTAAGCTAGCTCCTGTGGAGGGCTCTTAATTGGGCCTTAATCACAATAGTTAGGGAGGAGTAGATGCGATAGGCATCAATAAACTACAGAAGAACTCAAAATTGATTGCTGCATTTAAGTATTGCATTAATATTTAAGCTTACCTTTTAAAAGTTCAATGATAATTCTTCTGCCATCACTTAATTTAAAGACAATTTGATGCATGCTGGATTTCACAATTAATTTTGATTATTCACAAATTTTACAAAAACAATCACAGTAAAAAAAAAAAAAAGCAATCACAGTAATGAAAACTTTAATTGAAATAGTGTGACAAACTAACATTGACATTTATTATATAGAAAGAGATGATGAACTAATGAGAATTGTGTCCCTTTAATTGAAAAAAGGGAAATAAAGAGACATTGGCATTTATTATATAGATGGTTTCCTTATTTAAGTTGGTGAATGCTGCCATAATCCTTGCCTTCAGTTCATCTTTGTTGTTACAAGGAGTTTTCTTGGTCACATAATAATGAAGGGGATTGCATTCTGGGAAATTAGGTGGCCAAATGTAAAGGGTAATGTGATCGCAGAAATTATCTGACAGACATGACCGAGTTCTACTGCTCATGTGGCATGGTGCAGAGTCCTGTTGCCAGACACGGGGTCTTCCAGCAGTAAGCCTCTGGACCCTGGGCAGCACTACCTCCTCAACAGACTTGATGTCAAACTGTGTTGAGTCTGAGGCCCTGTGGGAAGATGAATGAAGGCATAATGTCACCATGATTAGTGATCACTCCAAACACCTTCATAATTGCCATTAGACTCATCCAACTCTTTCCAAATCTTCTGCACTGACCTCAGATTAACACCCAAACAATCTAAAATGTTTGTATTGGAGCTTCTGACCTGAATGCCAAGCAGTACAGCATGCTGTTTCCAAATTTCTGCCGGATTGATTTATGCCATTGTGCACTTTTTCTCACAGATGGTGCCCAACTGACCCTACATATACTGTGCTATTGAGAAAAATCAAAAACAAACAACACGCATGCACAAAATTAAAAATGGCAACAACTTACTCATCACACTAAATATATATATATATATATATATATATGTGTGTGTGTGTGTGTGTATGTATAACCAAATGTAAAAGTACAAAAAATAAAATTTCAATATTCAAAACATTAATTTAAAACAGGTCTCAATACCAAAGTAGAGCAATATTTATTTATTTATTATGCACTGTTACATTAGAACAAAAAATATACAAGTGCCATACAATTGTAAATCTAATTTGTTGCTACATTCTAATCATCCACATTGTATTACCATTTAAATCTGAATTCTCTGATTCAATGGAATTTCATTAGTTGAATCCGTTTACTCCTGACGTTCTTTTCTTTTCTCTTTGTTTCTCTTTCCTTTTTATTAATTTCTTATCTTCTTTCCTTTGTCTTTATAATAATTCTTTTTACCTTTTATGCAAAATTTTCCAAAGACAGAGAGTAAAGCAGTGTTTCATTAATCATAATTCTGAATAAAATTGTTTAGAACCATCATTGTTTGCCACCTGAAGAAACATTAATATAACGTTGAAACAAAATGTACAACTTTGTAGTGGATATTTACATGTCCTAATGTAACAGTGCATAATATTATATATATATATATATATATAAAATGAATAAATATACATTCCCCCCCATGACATTTGGTACAACTCAAGTTTCATGCACATGGCAATCATCAGACAGACTGAAAACTGAGGTAAATGTCAAAATTTATATTTATCAGTTTCTAAAGAAAGGGATGGATTTTTCATTTAATATGATAGATTTGATTACTTAAACTTTATTTTTAAGGGATATTTGAGTAGCCACTCCATTTATTTACTAAGCAGTATATTTATTTATTTATTTTTGTCTACTAGCCTGAATATTCAAGAAATCTTATTAGAGAGAAAAATGTTCATTCCCCAGGAGGATTCAAACCTGCATTCCTCTAGGGGAAATCACCATTAGATATGACATGCTTTAGACCTCTTGGCCACCAAGTGCATTGATAGTCAAGCAAAGTTGAACAGTGGCTTTAAACAGGCTTTTCTATGACTCAAAATCAACATATCTGCTCAGTTTCATATTCTAACATAAACAAAGCAACTTCTAAAGAAAAGGTTTTTTTTATTTGTTAATCCAACAGATTTTATTACTTATTAATGGATTTCAGGTCTACTCAAATGTGAGTAGACACTAAAAATGGCATTTAAGTAATAAAATATTTATTAGTATATATTTTACCTCTGTTATTATACAGTAAGCACTCACTGTGTGCTTTGTTATATATATATATATGCACACACACAGTAATTCCTGCAGAACAATGCATATCAGATTATTCTCACAGACCAGTATCAGTTGAGAGAGTTTTGATTGTTGCTGTGTTTCTCACTCCTGGGGGCTCTATATTAATCTAAGCTTAGTAAACATCTATGGCCCTACTTACATTAAATAAAGAAACTACTCAATTTTAAGAACTTTAAGTTTCCATGGTTTAAAAAAAGACAGGTTCTTGATAGATTTTTGAAAAGTCACTAAAATTATTATGCTGTAAATAAAGAAAGTAGAACAATTGCAAAATCCTGTTAATAATGACCTAAGAAAGGTTCAAGAAAAGGACATTTTGGCATTTGTTTTGTGTGTGTGAGAGAGAGAGAGAGAGAGAGTGTGTGGAGTGGTAAAGAGAGTGGAGAAAGAGCAGGGTGGGTGGAGAAAGAGAGTGGGGAAAAAAAATTAAGGTTCCTTACACATTTCCTGGTCCATTCATAATCGAACATCCTTCTGACGTACAGTATTCCGATATTGCTCCATACATCAGGTTGACATGGTTAAAAAAGGAAATTACTGAAAAAGCAAAGAAAAATAAAATGTTATTCAATGCCAATATCCATCCATCTATCCAATCCTCACATACAAGTGACAAAATTAAACTAACTACAATGACAAATTTCTGTCATCTGCAATTAACGGATAAAGTCTCCAGGTTCCCAACCAAATCCATTTAAAACAAACAGCTTCATTCTACTTTGACATTTAAATCATGCAAACCAATTTTTAAGTAAAATATTGGCTTTATTTAATAAAGAATTTTAAAACTTACTCAAATATTGGAAATAACAGTCAATTCATCAAGGTTCAGTCCCTTAATTAAAAGAAAATACACATCTCACATGTCTCACTGGTCTTTTGATAGAAAAACATTTTGGCCTTTCTATATGCAAGCAAGATGGACAAATTGGTTCCTAAAATTAAGACATCTCAGCATGGAGTAATAGTAATTGTTGTAATGGAATGTTCCACTCTCCCTATTGACTATTGTGGACTGACTATATCAGTAAATATATATATATATATATATATATATATATATATATAGTGTGTGCACAGGGCATACCCGAGACTGGCTTTGGGAAGTGCTAGCCTGCTAACCGATTCCCTGTCTTTCAGTAGTGTATTCTCTTTTACAATAAACCTCTCTTTCTTCCATTTATGCCTGTGCTGCTGTTCCTTTCACTTGTAACCTCTTTAAGAATACAACAGTAATATTAGCCATTTCCTAACATTTGACATTCATTGACTGACTGAGCAGCCAGTGCTATTGTAGGTTGAAAATTATAAAATCTTAAAACAATTCTTCCAGGAAAATAGGTTTCTAAAGTCCACTGGTATTGCTGTTTCCAGCAGTGATGTGGGGGAGGGCTTCTTTTTTAAGCTTTGAAATAGTGTGGAACATCAACATTTTGATTATGTCATTATTCTCTCAAGTTTCACGTGATATCTATTTTAGTTCTTGCTGCTCTTGAAAGGTTATGTGCTTTCTGTTATTAGGTACAATTTTATTGTTTGAGATTCTGTAGCACCAGACCACAATGTTCAAAGAAGAACGGTCTTAGCTAAAACCTGTAAGTTCCGTTTGCTCCAAGACATTTTTAACTATTGATTTGAGAAAGTGGTTGTATACAGCATATAGGTTAGATATTTCTGAACAAGTTTGGCGCCATGCATGACATCCATATAAAAGTCTCAATCTGATGAGGATATTTAAGAACATGATTCAAATTATGTTAATGTTTTTGTTTTTTAGCAATTTGCTATATTGGGTTAAACTAATCCTAGCACAGCCTATTCAACATTCAATTTTCTTATCTCTTATACTAAATTTGTTAGAACTAATCCATACACTCAGGTATTTGAAGTGTTTAGTATTTACTGATTCCATATCCAGAACCTTTATGATGGACTAGACCACCTGTGACCCATTAGATATTCTCCATAAAAATACATAGCAATGGCCATACATCTTTATTCCCCACCAGTATTACTACCAACACTCACTGTACACTATTTTATATTAATTCAGAATTGTGGTATCAGCAAGTAACAGAATGTATATTTATTAACTAGACCACCTGTGACCCATTAGGGTCAAGCTGTTGTGTTACTGTTTACATATAGTTTCATGAAGAGTTTGTGAATGAAGAGATATTTTAAAAAATACATTTATTTTCAGTTATTGAAGTTGCTTTCAACATTAAAAAAAATTTTTTTTGTTTGAAGAAAGTTGAAATAAAAAATATTTCAAATATTGTTTGTTTAAAGAAAGCTGAAATATAAATAAGCACGCATGCAATCACAGGAAGGTGGACAGAGAGAGAGGTGGAAAAAGAGAGAGAGAGGTGGGCAGAAAGAAAGAGGTTTTTTTTTTTTTTTTTCCTCCATTTCCTTCTCTTTCCCTGATTCCTACACGATAATAAATTCATAGCTTTCTTTAACCCACTCTCTATATATGACTCCTGGCAAACACGCAAGTAACGTTCACAGACTTTTATAGTAATAAAGATACAGAATAGGTTTCATCACGGCTTTCATTCCAATTCCAAATCATAGTTTCTGTTTTGGAAAGGTTTTGTTCAAGTCCTATTTCTTGGAACACTTGGTAGAAGATGTTGTGGAATAATGATTAGTAACTAACAAGTGTAGTTGATCATTACTACAGAGTAACATTTCACCTCAAATAAAGCAATAATGCCACTAAAATGCAATGGGAAAGAGACTGAAGTGAGGAGAAAGAACAATAAAAGGACAGGTTTCAAGAAGACAGAACATGGTAATTGACATTGCATTTAAATTTTTGAAGATTGTAGGTAACAGGGAATAAAAAAACAGAAGAGAATTCCACAGAAATGCAAGAAAAACTATCAGTAAAAAAAAACAAAAAAAACCTTATGGTTACATTTAGCCATTTCAAGACAGAGAGAAGCCACATCACAGCAGTGGGGAAAGTGATTAAAGTATAGATGTTAGGTCTGGACCAATAACATTACAGACCTTTCTCGGATTTTATCAAGAACTAGCAGTAGAGCCCGGCGTTGCCCGGGGATGTAACAGTAAGAGATAGATCAAGTATCGACCATCATAAAGACTGAAAAATAAAATTGACAAAGATTATTGTTTAAGGTTGACGGCCACGCATGTCTTACTTATTCTTTTTTGCTTTTTTTTACGAATTGATCAAACCAAACTCAAACAGAAACATTGTTTTCAATTGTTATGAGTCTATCGATTGAATAGAATTTTATTATAAACAATTGTCTTGTAAATGGAATTTTTAAAGCATTCTGAATGTAAAAATAAAGAAAAAAGTGTGCAAGACAATAAGAAACACTACATGCCAAAAAAAAAAAAAAAGTTTTTTTGAAATCGGTTGAAAAATGTAGGAAATCCGATCCCATATATAAACAAACACAGACACACTCACAAACAACCTGGGTTTTATAAGTATAACTCAATAAGAGTCGTCCCCCTTTAATTAATGCCTCTTAATTGTGTTTTCAAATTGATTTTGTGCAAAAACAATTGTGTTTTTCCCATTTTTGCTGCTGTCAGAACCACTGCAAGGTAATTTTACGTAGTCCTGTGAAGTTTTGTTGAAATCGGTTGAAAAATGTAGGAAATCCGATCCAATATATAAACATACAGACACACACACACACACACACACAACTTGGGTTTTATAATAAGTAAGATTAAGATAAACATCCAGGGAAACCTTGTACACTATATAACTTATGCCCTTTATATATCAAAAGCATTATGTTGCAATATAATTAAGCAAAAAATCTTAAAAAAAAAAAACTAAGAACCAGCAAATATGGAAAAAAAAAAAAAAAACAAGCTGTAGTACATACAAAAGAGAAGTGACAATATCAGTAGACTCCTCCTTATCATCATCCAATAACATACTAATTCTATCATACTAGGCAAGTATTATAACTTACATGATAGCTCTAATTTTTCTATACCACTCTTTACCTGGTTTAGGGTTTTTGAAAAATACTTTCTCAATCCCACTAAAGTTCACCCAATAAAAGGCCCAAGAGCCACTCACGGTAGAGAGTGAGTGGATGAGGAGTGTGATATGAACATAAGTAGGAATGGGAAGTTATGAAGATATGGAGGATAGATAACAATTGAACCTTGACTTGAAGAGGTTAAGATTGTAGCAATCTGGGAAGCATCTATAATGGAATTTTCTCAATGTAGCACTTCTTAGAAAGATACCTTCTGGATGAAACATCTTTCTTGCCAAAGGAATACATAGGAAATGATGGTAATTCAACCTGGTGGATGTAGCATGGCAGGTTTGGACTGTAAATGCCTGAACTGGTAGCATTAAAGATGGAACTCAAATGAACATTTGCAATTGAGTAGTCACAGGCTTGCAATGTTGCATCTGTGAGTAAACGGTCTCTAGGGTGGAAAATATTAGGTTGGTGCAAAAATAATATTGTTTTCTCACATAGTAACATATGTGAGAAAACGACATTATTTTTGCACCAACCTAATGAATGCCCACTCCACCATCTGAGATACGAATACTGCATTAGTATTAAATTATTACTACTATAACCAAAATTTTAACTAATAACTGAAAATTTTATATTTATTGGATTGGCCAAAAAATTTGATTTAAATAAATTTTCTACTTAATAACCAAATTAACGTTTTAGCCAACCCAATGCTTAACAATCATAACTAACCAGATGTTCATAAAATTGCAATTATTCTTGCATAAACTTTTCACAATATTAAAATAGTAACTCATATATTAGGCCTTGTAGTAGTATAGTAGGCCTAGCATAGAAATAAATACAATATGGGAGCCACCAATAATGAGACAAATGTTAGCAAATTTTTGACAGCAGCAGTCACTGTCAAGTAAGACAAGCACCAGAACTAATCAGCAGATAGGTTAAGTTTAAGGCTCCAAGTTCTTCAGAGAATTGTCCTACAAGAAGACAATAGCCTAGTGCAGCTCTTCTTAAACTATAGGTTGTAACCCTATTTGAAGTCACAAAGTAAAATATCAAGGGTTTCCACAAAAATTAAATTCAGACACTTGAATTTCAGTTTATATGTTTATTTCACAAACATACAATATTTAACGTGATGCGCCATGCAAGCGCTGCAGTAATAATATGTATGAGCAGCACCATTGCAACCAATGCAGTGACAACATATGTATTTTCAGTGTAGCTAGTTAATACCTGAGGTCGCAAAATATCTTGTGATGAAAAATAGGGTCATGAATGAAAGCAGTTTAAGAAGCAATGACCTAGTTTGTGAATTTGGGGACACAGTAATTGTGAGTTCAATCCTTGGGCCGAGCAGTGCACTAACAGGGTAATATTAAAAAATAAAACCTAGAAGAGACAACCCTAGACATGACCAGTGGAATAAGTACTGTCTACTCCCATAGATTAAATAAAGTATTCAGTTCAGAACACCCTGTTGGTTACTTTGATTGATATACACCTTATGAGGGGGGGGGGGGGCGGCACAATGGCCAAAACGCTGTGATAACAAAGTCCAAATAACATAGTATTACATCATTACTTTCTACAATTTCCAGCTTCTGGTAGTTAACACAAAAATTTTTTTATTTTTTTAATTTTTAATTGTGCAGCCCCCACTCCTCTTGGGGGGAAGGCATAGCATCACATAGCAAATGAATAGATACATAAACCTAAATTAACATCATGATTTTAAGAGTTGACCTGCTACACTGACCCAGATGCTAATCCATTTAAACCAACCACCACTGAATAAATGTTCAAAAATAAAAATACAAAGGAAAGAAAATAAGTGTTGAATATTGTATTAGTGTTTGACAAGTCCAAAATGGTCGACTCCAAAAATATTTGCATGGATTTCATTTTAAATTTTGCGGAATGTGCTATCAGGACATGGTTGATCATAGTTCTTCACAACTTCCAGCTCTTTGTAGCTCTTAACAGTTGTTCTTTGTTTTTTTGCTAGTTTTTTTTTTTTTTTTTTTTTAATATTAATATTATTTGTAATAGGATTAATGCTATTATCACATTGTTTCAGCCATTGTGCCTGCTAGATGGCCTTCTTCAGGTATCTGTCAATCTGGGTAACCATCAGAGAATTCTGAACTGAATCCTTTATTTAATTTTATTTGCTTATGGCCACATCATGATGAAACACTGGTTCCTGTACAATCACCAAAGTTAAGCAACATCAAACCTGGTCAGTACCGAGATGGGTGACTGCTTGGGAATACTATGTGCTGTAAGCTTGGATGTGCAGCTGGTGTAATGGATAATGGCTCAGAATTGTTAATCAGAGAACAGAGTTTCAATTCCAAATGGGTTTGTTATATTCACTTACATGCAAATGACCTTTGGAAAGATGTGAATCCATTTATTCTCTCCCAGTTATGGGTTAATTAGTAAGACTTGTATCACTAAATCATTGTTATCTAATAAAAAAAAAATCCTTCATTATTTACATTATTCAGACTATTGTCCTCATCTTTGTCGCCATATTTATTATATTTCGGCCGTTGTACGCTCCGGCCTTCTTCAGGTGGTTGGAATGTCAAACTGAACCCTTTATTTCGCTCACTGGGGTAGACTGTTCTAGTTCCACATGCCATGTTTTAATGAATGTCAGTTATCAGTTATCTCCTATTAATTTCCTGAAAGTTCTCCACTGCCTTAACCGGATATTAAACTCACACTCTTTGGGTCCCTGTCACAGGATCTAACCAACGCCTTTATCCACTGTGCCATGTGTCCTCAAGTTTTTGAAATTAGTTTTCTTTTCTCATTTTATTTTTTAATTGTAGTAGGTACCTTCACCTAAGTTTTAAAAAGGAATTTAAAAAAACAAAAATGAAAAAAGCATTCTTGAAGCTTTTGTTTTAGCTTTAATTGAAAGCTAAATGATTAAAAAATAAATTTTTACTATTTCCAGTAAGCAAAATACTGTGGTGCATTTCAAACAGAAATTATATATTGATTAGAATGTTTTTTTGCATTTTTTTCAGTAAAAAAGCGATAAAAATCTTGCCATATTTTGTAAACAAAAGTTAATTCTTGTTTTTAAAAATTTTGTAAAAAACAATATATTTTTTTGAAACATTATTTGAGGAAAATCAGCAAATTTAAAGTTAAATTATTCTAATTTGAAACAAAAACTTTTAAATGTGTACACCACTGATAGAAAAAAAAAAATAAATTAACTAAAATTTCAAATGTGGTAGAAAGGATTCAAAAATTAGAGGTAACTCAATTTATGAAACATTAATAATTTAAGAAATTTTTATAGTATTCTAAATTTTTTTATATTTTCAGAAAGCATCTTCAATTGTAAGGTTAAGTACCTAAAAAAATTCAATAAAATATTAGATAATTGCTTAAAATATTTTAATTTTTAAAAATTAACTGGTAGTTAAAAAACAAAAATTAAACATTTTAACTTAGAACTCATAAATTTATGTCAATCCTGGCCCACCATACTTAACTTGTTAACACCTTTGGCTGTCAATATATCAATGAAAACATGAGAATAACAAGACCCTGTGGTCAAGAAATGCTTGTATAGAAAATTTTAAGCTATAAGTAATATTTGTTTCAGAACAGAATTTAAATTTGCTAATTTTCTAAAATGATGTTTCAGAAATATGTATTTTATTTTTGCAAAGTTTTTAAAATGAAGAATTAAGTTTTGCTTAGTCTTTTAAAAAATTAAAAATGGCAGTTTTGACTGTTTTTTCTGAAAAATAAAATGAATCGACTAAAAATCATTCTAATTTCTATTTGAAATACACCAAAGTATTTTGCTTTCTGAAATTAGATTTGTGGGAAGCTGCTGCTTCAAGAGGAACTTAGGTCTCACTAAATGGAATATGAAAGTGAATTAGGGTTAAATAAAGGGTAATAAAAAAAAATTCAGAGAAATGAATTTTCACTCTTTCCAATATTGATGAGGTTTCTTTCCAAACATTTTTTTTGAAGTAGTGTGAAACATCAACATGTTCATTATGTCACTTGAGTTACATGCAATAGGGCTTCAATATAAAGCAAGAATAATAATCTTTACTAATGAGGAACACAGGGCTTCAAAAATTAAAAACTTCCTCCATAAGGCAAGTAAAAAAAATGGCTTTTATAATTTAATCTAGCCAGGTTTTTAATCCAGTGATTTAAATACATAGGCTTAATTAGATAAAACCATCTAGTACCTCGTGGCACATAAGGCCTCTATAGATCAACTCTGCCCTGCCTACAAACTTCTTCATGTCATTCTGGATTTTTTTCTTGTTTCCTTTGGGGGAGGGGGGCCCAGATCGGTGGCATGTTGCAGTTGTCATCTGAGTTTTGCTCCAAAGAGTGGCCAATGAATTTCTATCTTCTATTCCATACCTTGCCACTAAGAAGATTGACAAAGGTATGTTGGAGCAGTTCTGCTGTCTTCACACTAATGTTCACCCAATACAAGGCTCAAAAGCCACTCAAGGTAGAGGGTTACTAAGTGGTGTTCTATTAATGTAAGAAAGAGCAACATTGACATTCTTGAGGCTATGCAGAAAAGATAGCAACTAACTCTAGACTTGAAGATTTCAAGTTTTACATAGTGAATAACATTTTCAGAGTTCAGTTGGAGACCTCAGAAGTTTAGTGTAGAAGTAGACTTTAGAAGGAACCAGAAACTCAATCCTAAACAGAAAACAAGGGATAAACCTCTACTGAAAAAACTGAGCAGGAGTGCAAAACTAAATGATAGATGAACCTATCTACTCCTATTGGGAAATAAGAAAAAATAAATAATTAGTGAATAAAATTTCAATGCTTAGAGATGTTAGAAATATAGAGTTGAAGTAGACTTTAGAAGTGTTATATTCTGTACTAATAGGAATATACACTTGACAAACAGGGCGGATAAAATAAGTAAAAGTTTATTGTAATAACCAGTACAATAATGTAGGTCACTCATGGGTGTGACAGGTTATTACATTACATCAAGAAGGAACTGGAAACCCAATCCTAAACAGGAAATAAGGGATAAACCTTTGTTTCTGTTCAAAAGCCTGGAGATGAGTGTGAACTAGACAATAGGCAAACCTATCTACTCCAATTGGAAAAGAAAAAAAAAAAGTGAATAAAATTTCAGAGTTCAGGTGGAGACATCAGAAGTATAGAGTAAAAGAAAACCTTAAAAAGAACTCTAAACCCAATCATAAACAAGAAACAAGAGATAAACCTCTACTCTTCAAAAAACTGAAGAGGAGTGTGAACTGCATAATAGGGGAACTTATCGATTCCTATTGGGGAAGGAGAAAAAAATAAAAATAATGATAACTTCATAGTTCAGCCAGAGATGTTAGGAGTATAGAGTTGAAGTAGACTTAAGAACAGGAACTTGCCATCTAAACTTTAGGATCCCTTAAAAGCTGTTATGTAAGTGTCCAATCTAGTCATTTATAAAAGAATGGGGGGGGGGAGAGAGAAAGAAAGGACAGGAAAGAAGAGAAAGGACAAAGAGAAAGAAAGAAAGAAAGAAAAAGAATGCCACCCCCCCGTCAAGACATTTTTATTATTATAAAAATAATAATAATAATAATAATAATAATAATAATAATAATAATGGGTCTACCCAAACCCTAACGTTCATATATAAAATAATTATTCAAGACTTGTTATAGCTATATCTACTTTGGTTACATTTTATACCTTTGAACTATATTTTGCAAAGTTTTAGCTTAATAGAAGTTTTGAACATAAGAGTTTTGCTGGTGAGGCTAACTACAAATAATTTGCTGAGCTATGGACAGTGGGGTCCTATTATGATGAGTATCAGTGGAACAGGCCATTGGAGGATTTCTAATATCCCAACAATGATACTGTGTACAATCAAGCAATATCTACTAGTACTGAGAGATTCATTGTTTTTTTTTATGGCTTACCAACCTTTTGCAAGTTATTTAAAACCAAAAAATCATTTTTTTTTAGATTGTAAGAATTTCTTGTAGATAATAATTTACTGATACAAGTCATACTAATTAACCTATAGCTAGGGGTGAGAAGAGTATTCCAAGGGTATTTGCGCATAAGTTAATATAATGAACCTGACTGGAATTAGAACCATTACACAACCTGAATATCCAAGTTTACAGCACCTGGTATTCCCAAGCTGTCACCCAACTAAGTATTGACCAGGCTTGATGTTGCTCAACTTGTATGATCGCAAGAACTAATGTTTCAATATGATATGGCCTTAAGCTCATTAATCTACAAATGCACATTTTTCAATTAAATCTATGCTTTTTAGAAGAACTAAGATCATTATTTCACGGTGCAGGATTAATCCATTAACTGCATAAAAATTTATCATTTATACAAGAGTCCCTGAAGTACAATGACAAATTCTTATTGTCTATGGTTAATGGGCAAAGGCCTTTTATAGCTCTGTTTTGAATGTCAAGTCAATAAAACTTGGTGAAGAAAAAATATTAATTAAAACAACAGCAGCCTATTCATTTGACCTGGGTAGGTCAAATATACATATGTTCAATGCCAAGAGTCCTTTTGTCTTAGTTGGCTTAGAACTAGAACCATAATCTAGTCTGATATAAATTTGTCTGTATTATGAAAAAACAATAAATTTCTGGCTGTAGACCAATTCAACTTAATGCTTTCAGTCCTGACTCAAACCTTGAGTAATAGCCAAAAAAAAAAAAAAATTAAAAAAAAAAAAAGTAAAAAAAAAAAGTAAAATAAAATAAAAAAAAATTTTAAAACGGTACTTTGGTAAGTAATTAACACACATACAAAAAAAAAAATAAAAACACAAAGAATTTGTATTATCCCCGTTTTGAGTTTTTATTATTCCTCAAAAACTCCAAACTGTAATAAAAAAAAAAAAAAAAAAAAAAATTTAAATATCAAGAAAGTGTTTTAACAAAGGACAGAAAATGCAATACCAAAATCTGAATGCACACTGGGATAGAGAAAGTAGATTTCTAAAAGCTAAACAAATTATTAAGAAACAGGAAAATTACATTATAAACAAAGAAAAGAGCATTGAACTGTCATGTACTATTGGTCCTCCAATATGGTGGTGAATGCCAAGCTCATCACAAATTAAGAGATTTCTAGCAGCAGAAATGTGGTTTTACAAAGATACTAAGAATACCATGAAGTGATCATGTGAACAAAGGCAAAGTTTTAGAGGAAATGGAAACAAAAAAGACACTTAGTTCAGAAAGATTTGAAATTTTTAGAGTACATAATGAGAAAAGAGGGCTTAGAAAATTTGACAACATATTTATTCATGGAAACCCCCAAATATTTGTGTGTTTTTCAGAAGAACATATGTACAAATTATTTGCTGAGAACTCCCTTGATTCTCATATTTTTTCAATAAAACATATTTAAAATATTCTCGTATTATTTTCCTGTTATTTACGTGACTTAAAACATAAAAAAGTTCATTTTTATGTTAAAAATCAGCAGAATTGAAAATCTTCATTGTTAAAAACAAATGCAAAAACATGCATAGTGCTTGGCCTTTGTTAGGGGCTGCGATTGGGGTCTTAAAAGTGGATTATGCTAAGTCTGGGGGCATCATCATCACAGTGTTCTGTTTTTAGAAAATGTTTTAAACTTTGTCTTGTTACACATATTTTATACAGTATTTTCAATGGTTGTATTGATTTATGCGCCATCAAAAACGCTTATTGTACGTATGAAAGAAAATTTATGCTCAGTGTATGGTCATCAGTACTATTTTTCAAAAATGTTTTAAAAGGGGTCTGAAATGTTTCTAAAGTGTTTAGAATGAAAATTTAAAACTTATGAGGTTTTAACAATCAAAATAGGTACTTATAAGCACTTTTAGAGGGGTTACAAATATTCATGGATTCTAACTATACATGGCCGGTTCTAGTGGCTAGTCCAAACAAATATGGGGACTCACTGTATACAATACACCACCCACACATCCAAGCTTATAGCACCTTATATTCCCAGGCTGAAGTTAAGATACCAGCTCAGAAGCAATTACATTACAGATCCTTCTTTGAATTTTGTTAAGAATCTCAAAGTATATAGTAGGAGCTACAATCTAATAAAAATTCAAGATAATACATTAGAGCTATATCTAAATTAAGACAAAATTTTTGTAAAGATTTTTTTTTTTTTTTTTACAGTAAGGTTCACCCTGTACAAGACCTGGGGGCCACTCAAGGTAGAGGGTTATGTTACATGGACAGGAGGGTAAGATAACATTTGACTCTAGACTTGAACAGGTTAAGATTGTAGTAATCATGGAAACATCCTCTTTGGAGTCTGTTCCTTAGAGTAGTGGTTTGTGGGAAGAAGCTGTTTGAGTAGAACTTACTTCTCACCAATGGAATACAGAGGAAATGAAGGTGGTTTCTTACTATGCAAGTGCCAAATGTAACAAAAGTTAAATTTATTCAACAAGAACATAATCCTATTTTTAACAATAAGAATTGCTCGCTATCAATCTAATACTTTTATTATTGATTTTACAATTGAAAAGCCTGGCAAATCTTTTTCGAAAAGAGAATAAAAAGTTGTTCAAATATAACATATGTTACTGTTATTTATCAAGCACATTGTTAGTCATGACAAAAGCCAACTTGAAATGAACCCTTTTATTCCTTGTTGAAAGACTCTGAAATGAAGGTAACACAAAAGTATAACTCATTAAAAATAAATAATAATTAAGATCAACAGTTTAAATTAAGACTGAATTAGTTAAGCCAAATAGCCAAATAGCCTTCTAAGCCAAATAGTCAAATAGCCTTCTTTCAAATAAACAATTTTGTTTATTTCTGTTCTAGCATACCTACGGACGATAATGGGTATGTCCCCATTCACATATTTACAGTAGTAAATACTGTATGTTGGTCTGCAGTTGGAGATTCATTGTGGAATTCACTTGACTCACTTCTAGCAGTTGACTACTTCTATGTGCCGCTGACAAATCTTATATGTGCTGTTTGTGTCCTAAGTATTATTGTTCATTACCAACCTTCGTTTGATTATTCTATTCAGTAACCTTATTTAGGTTACAAGAATTTCTCTGGGTCAACTGCCAATGTGTTAACTGTTACTACTGAATTTGTCTATCAAACTTTAGATAAGAACAGCAAGGCTCAGACTGTGGATTTAGATACCTGAAAGGTGTATGACAAGGTTATGGCATCTGACTGAATATTTGACTTAATTCAATCTTAAATTACATAATGAAAGTTGTGTTGAATTAATGCTTCTAGAACCTTTCACATTAATGCAGAGGGGGAGTGTCTCTATCGTTGGACCTATGCTGCTTCTTATCGTTATCAATGACCTTCCCAAATGTCAATAGTTCCCAATCAAGTATTTATGACAAGTTCTCTTCTTAACAGTAAATTCAATAGAGAATCCAACAAAATGAAACTGACAGCTGCTCTCAAAACATTACCTTCAATCTATTAACTGGGACAAGAAATTTCTCCATATTTGGTCTGGTGCTCCTGCTATATATCTTAAGATTCTCAATAAAATCCAAAGAAGGATTTGTAATGATATCAGTCCTGATAGGGCATCTTGACTTCAATCACTTTCTCATCATCATGACATGGCTTCCCTCTGTCTTTTTTATAAATATTTTCATGGCAGCTGTTTTAATGAGCTCACCTCCTTGGTAAGTCAACTGTGTGAATTTAAGTGTAATACTAGATTGGCAATTAGGTCTCATCATTTTACTGTTGAAATAGCTTTGATGTAACCCTAAGTCCTATTCTAATATTCTTTTCTTACACTTCTTGCCTGCAAAACCTCAGATTTCTTGCTTTCATGCCATCTACAATCTTCAAAAATTTAAATGCAATATAAATCATCATCTTCTGTCTTCCTGAATACTGTTCCTTTATTCTCCTCACTAAAGTCTTCTTATTCTCTTTCATTCTCAGTAAGCAGCCCTTATATCTTAGTGGCATTATCACCTTGCTTTGGTGTAAAATGCTTTAAGAAGAAAAAAAAAAAAAAAAAAAAAAAAAAAAAGACAAGTTTAGATTTAAGAGTATATGTATGTTTTCAGTAAGAAATGAAAAAAACACAAAAATCAGACTTCATTCAACTTAAACATTAATTTCTCAAACTTATTATTAGTATTATTATTAGCAACTTATTAACCTCCATGTGTACACCACTTTTAAAGGTTTTGTACTTGTAAGCGATCTGAGATTACAAAGGAAATATTTGTCACAGACTATTTCCACACCACAGAGAATAAATCACTAAGTTTAGACTCAAACATCGGGAACAGAAAGAAATACTGAAAACGTGATTCGCAGGTACTATCTCATGAATCACAATGCACGCAACCAGTCAGAAAAATAACTCATTCTCCAACAAACTACCAAAATACCCGAATTTCCTCCCCGATTCGAGAACACTAACTGCTTTTATCGGCCGAACATTTTTTTCCATTCGTCGACAGCTGGGAGAGGATTTCAGTAATTTGCATATCAACATACTTTTATAGCGACTCCTGCGACGGACTCGTTTTTTAATTCAAATATTCCATTTTCAGCATGTCACATGGAATACGTGCCCTTTTATTTTTTTCGCCACATTTTCCATCGTAGAATACACGCGACGCGCTGTCACCTGGTTTGATGAGGTAAGTCACCGTTTTCTTCACTATAGTACTACACTCAACTAAACTTTATAAATGTTTGCTTTAAGTTTCTGTCATGCTTTATCGTTACAAGAATCAGATCAAACCAAAAAAAAATGGAGTATTGCTGCCATATCTGGGCAGTAGTAGCCCAATTCTCACTTTACAGGTTCAAAAGGGTTTACACAACCTTGTGTACAATGAATTATTTTCAAACTTTAGGGCTCCTTTCCCAAGCTTATCACGATTTCTGTGAGCTACATTCCTTTTTATTTTTTTACAGCTAAGATCCCCTACGCCACATTCACAATATCAAATCATCCTCATTCCCTTAGTATGTAGAAAGTTCTACTCAGACAACTTCTCAAGAATCACTTCTTTGTGGAACAAACTCCCAAGATGATGCTTTCCCAATCACTACAATCCTGATCTTTTTAAGTCTGGAGTCAACTATTATCTGACATGTCCTCATAATCTGCAGTTACTTCCTCTCTTTATGCCCATGCAGCAACTTCAGTCACTTACCCTGTATATTGAGAGTCTCTTGAGCAAACATTTAGCACTGTTAAATACTGTTTATTAGAATAATTTGTATTTACAAGATTATAAAAATGTGAACCAACTACATTGCAACATTTGTAATTCACCATAGAAATAACTATGAAAAAACAAATAAATAATGTGTAACATTTTTGTTGTCAATTCTTGAGAAAAAATATATATAAATCCCATTTCATATGTTTGGGCTTTATTAAAGTGGCATCAAGAGAAAAATTGTCTTTTTGACACACCATCTTTTTTTTTGGGGGGGGGAGGTAAATTTGTTAATGATGCTTCTTAATTGGTGAAACAACAGAAAATGGAAATTTTCCAAATTATCATATATTATACTAACATGGACACAGGATTGGTGCCTCAGTGTCTATTAATTGTAGCATTTATCAACATGAGCTGAGAATTGATAGTTAAGATTGTCTAAGTTGGCTTTTGATAATCAGGCTAGGATTTAATTGAAAAACAATTTTAATTTTTATTGTAAACAGAACAAATCAATGCCTTGTGCAATATATCAATAATTCTCAAAGAAGTACAAGTTGCTAATTACACAAAATGAAACAGCTGCAAATGAATAGAAACAATCTAATGTATAATAAAAAAAGGAAACAATCTAATGTAAAAAAGGAAACAATCTAATGAAAAAAAAAAACAATGTAAAAAAAAAAAAACAATGTAAAAAAAACAAAAATCAATGAAAAAATAAAAACAAAAAACAATGTAAAAAAACAAAAAACAATGTAAAAAAAAAAACAATGTAAAAAAAAAAAACAATGTAAAAAAAAAAACAAAAAACAATGTAAAAAAAAAAAAAAAATGAAGAAAAAATGTAAACAAAAACTGAAAAATAATTTTAATTTTAATTCCAACCATGAAAAGAACAAATCAATAGCTTGTGTAATAAATCAATAATGCTCAAAGATGCACAAGTTGCTAAATACACAAAATGAAACAGCTGCAACTGTTTGGAAAGGAGTCTTCTTAAAGAATCACAATGGATAAAATGAGATAGATATGCTTACAGCTATGCATATTTTGAGCACAGTATTTTAAAATGTTGCAATCTTTCAATGTGTATTGCTTGAAAAAGTCTCTTCAATCATATAAAACATGTTTTAGACCAAACAGAAGAATTAAAGAATCAAATTTTTTTTTTTTTTACACATTATTCTAAACATTTAGGTTACTTTTTTTCATTATCTTTAAAGAAAGTTTCTGGTTTAGTTAACTTCTGATCCATTTTGGTATCACTCATCTACTACCAACCTAACTTGGCATAATATCATCAGATGAAACATTTTTGTTCTTTTTAAACGCTTTAAATTTGTACCACATATTAGCTACGATGAAATCTTGTTGTAATGCAAAGGCAAGATGTGTTGGCCAAGTGCTCACAAACATTCATTGCATCCATGTCAATTCCTATGAAACCTACTACCGATTGCTATTTGATATAAATGATATAAATGAGACAGTACACATGACTAATAAATACTATTACTCAATATTGTACTATAATGATACTAAGCATGTTTGAACAATATTTTGAATTATTGTATTTTTAGAAGTACATCTGTCTATATTTCTGAGATGATGTATTATGTACACTATCTACATTATTGTCCTCATCTTTGTTGCCATATTTTTTACGTTTCGGCTGGTGTACACTCCGGCCTTCTTCAGGTGATTGGAATGTCAAACTGAACCCTTTATTTTGCTCGCTTGGGTAGACTGTTCTAGTTCCACATGCCATATCTAATGGATGTCAGTTATCAGTTATCTCATGTTAATTCATCTCTCCAAGTTCTCCAGGTATTGAACTCACAACTCTTTGGATCTAACCAATGCCTTTATCCACTGTGCCATGTGTCCTTAAGAACCAATCTAGTGTATAAAAAAAAGGAGAAGCAATCTCACTTTAAAAAAAAAAAAAAAAAAAAGGAAAAAATTTAAGGTAAAAAAATCTAATCTGTCAATGTAATTTTTTTTTTCTTTTTTTAGGTACCACATTGAAAGCACAGGTGAAAGTTTTGACAGGCAAATAATTTACATGAAAATTTAAAAAAATTTAAAAAATACTGAAAAATATTGAAAAAATATTGGTTGAAACAGTAGACAATGTACATACTCACCATGAGTAGCTAACCATTCACAGTAATCCAAACAAAGTGGAATTTCAACAATTTTTTCAAAATCAGCTTGTATAATTCTCTCCTGAACACAGCTGTCTTGTAAGTATTGTCGTTGTTCATCTTGGACAAGTGGGGTTGGAGAATCCTTGTCTTTCCGTCTCCCCTTCCTGTAAAACAAATATCAAACAATATTATTCAAGAAATTTGTTTGCAATTTCTTTTTTTTAAAGCAAAGTAGCAAAATAACATAAATGCATAGTAATCTATATATTATAAAAAAAAAAAAAAAAAAAAAAAAAAAAATTTTCTTTAGGATGAAAAAGTTTTAAGAATAAATTTTTTTTTTTTAAATTTTCTCCTTTAAGTGCTACCATGGATGATTAAAAAAATAAAATATAAAAGAAAGAAAAAATAAACACACACAAAAACATGTCACCTAAAGTTTAAAATGCATTTTAAAAATAAAATGTCTTTCTTGAAGCTTTTCTTTTACTTTCGAAATAGATTAAATTTAATATCTCCAATATGCAAAATACTTTGCTGTATTTCAAAACTAATTTAAATAGTTTGGAAGGGTTTTTTTTTTTTTGACTAACATTAAAATCACTAAAGTTGTCCATATTAACAAATCTGTCAACTCAGAATGATTAACAAAGCTTTCACAAAAAAATATACTTTTCTGAAACTAAGATTATCCAAATTAAAATAAATATTACTTTTAGATATTGTAGAAAAATATTTTTTTTTTAATATGGAAGTAAGCGTTTTTGAGTTGACACATGATGTTCGTGAGATTTATATAAGCGAGAAATAACTGTAGTAAAAAATACACGGCAAATATGACAAATGCCTCTTTTAGAAAAACTTTTTAACTACCCAGTCATATTAAAAAAATTTAATATTTTAAACATTCTAATATTTTATTTAGCATTATAGTCTTACTTACAAAGGTGCTTGTCTAGAAAATATTTAGAAACTTACCAATAAATTTTAAATTTACTATAGTTACCGCTCTTATTTTCTGATAATGTTGTGTATGGACAGCACTTTGAAACACACACACACACACACACACACAAAAAAAATCTTTTTAAAATGGGGATAATCACTGAACTGTGGTAAGATTTTCTATTTATGATAAGTAATTATAGTTTTATTTAATATCATTTGACCACTACAAATTAATACAGAATTTTAAAAGTTTAGAGTTATTCTAATCAAAATTTTTAAAAATGAAAATATTTGTAAAAATTCATTATTCATAAAAAAATTAACACAATATATAATAATATAGATAATATAGCTTGATAATAATAATAATAATAATATAGCTTGATAATAATAATAATAATATAGCTTTATAATTATAAAGATAATAATATAGCTTGATAATAATAAAGATAATAATAATAATATAGCTTTATAATAATAAAGATAATAATATAGCTTATTTGTAAAACCAGTTAAAAGCATTTTTAATTAAATGACTTAGTTTTATTGCATATTTATTTCACAATTCAGGGTAGATTTTCTGTAAGTTTCCTGTTTAACCCAAATATTTGATGATTTAAATTATCCTAAGACTTGCACTTATAACTAATAGAAACATTAAGTGATATAAAAAAAAGAATTTCAAAATTCTATAAAATTAATGTGGAATAGCAAATTT
Organism: Acanthosepion lycidas; assembly: GCA_963932145.1. NCBI lineage: Eukaryota > Metazoa > Mollusca > Cephalopoda > Sepiida > Sepiidae > Acanthosepion > Acanthosepion lycidas. The sequence continues at coordinate 5,332,418 of OZ010610.1, read as the reverse complement.
AAAAAAATATTAAGATTTTCTAAAAAAAAAAAAAAAAAAAAAAAAAAAAAAACGCATCAAAAATAATTTCATTCATTTGTGAATAACTCCTGTATTTAGAAAGAATATATTTTCTAAAATGTAATATTTTAAAAGAATAAACAATTCAGATTTGAAATTTGTTCTTCTTGCTGTCATATAGTAACAGGTACCAAAATAGTAAATAAACAGGTGGCATCTCCTCACTTTGAAGGTTGCAACACAATCTTTCTATCTCTCCACCTCATTTAGCGTTCTATCTTATGAAGCTAAGTTAAGTGGTTAAGCAGGAAAAATATCCTACCTAGGGCAATAGTGCTTTAGTTTCAAACAAAATACTCGTTTTGAGACTTTACACATCCATTTCAGTGTCACTCACTTTCCAACAATCTGCAAAGCCATCTTTCAAGAGCTGCTTTATTACATTCTCCTTAATCTTGTCCATAGAATTTAAACAGGTTTTCTCTATGTTAGCTTTAGGAAAAAGCCAGAAATATCAGGGAGAAACTATAGTTGGACTGACAAATGTGGGTGATGTGATATTTACTTGTTTGATTGTTGTGAATGTGATAGTTCATCTCACTCAATAGCACTGACCAAGTAACCTGACAGGAGAGTGCTTGAATTGGTTGCCAAGTTACATGAATACTACAACTGCTTAGAGATATTCAAAATGGTTCAATATATTCTGAACAAACTTCATACTGACACCTAAAAACTATTAAAAGTTTTTTGTTTTTTTTTATATATATATTTTCTAAATTTATTTGGTTAACCAGTATAAAAGCATACTATATGTCAAATGTATTTGTATATATTTTGTCTCTAATCTTAATTTCACCAGAGCATGAAAACTAGAATGATCTGGCAATACCAGATGGCAGTTCCTTGGATATGATATTGGTAGGAGTAAAACAAAATCTGAAAAATCTAAAAATAAGAGATCAGGATATTAATAAATAATAATAAAGACTTAAAATATTTTTCCAGCATAGGTAAACTAGTTTCAGCAATAAATCTTTTTTTATTTGCTCAGACTAAACTCTCACCTACCCATGACATAAATTCCTCAGCAAATAATTTATTTTTCCTATTTAGATATTTATATTACAGAGACAAAAAAGCAGAGTAATATTTAAAAATTAAAATGTCACATATTTATTGGCCACATGTCACAAGTATGACACATCTATGAAGGTAAGAATTTAACACTTAAAGACACAAAAATGGATAAAACCTGTACAACATTAGGAATTTCAGATAATTAAATATAAAAATTATCTATTAAACTCACCAATATCAATACAAGCACATTCGTCTATATAATAAATGCCAATGTCAGTGTGTCACACCGTTTCAACTTTACTGATAGAGGCTGTAGCCCTACAATATACCATTTTAGAATCAGACCAACTCCATAAGCAAATTAAAAACATTCCAGGCTGGATCCAGACCTGCAATCCTGAAATTTTGGATTCCCAAGTTTTCATTACTACGATTGTTTTTGGCAATTTTTTTTTAACATAACTTTTTGCAACAAATTTTTTTATACAATAATAATTTTTATAACTTGGAAATGAATTTGAGAATAATCAAAACTAATTGTGAAAAATCCAGCAAAAGTCAGCCATGAAATAAAAAATAATTGTTTGTACCAAAAATAAGAAACTACTTACATGAAATTGTCTTTAAATTAAGCGGCAACAGAAAAATTATCGTTGAACTTTTAAAAGGTAAGCTTAAATATTGATGCAATGCTTAAATGGAACAATCAATTTTTAGTTCTTCTGTAGTTTATTGTTGCCTTTCGTATATACTCCCCCTACCTATTTTGACAAAGCCACAATCAAGAGCCCTCAATGGGACCTAGCTTAAATGCCACTCGATAGCATGGCTTTTAAGCTAGTTATTGTCATATTGGAAGAAAATGAGTAACTACTGACACCAAGGTTCGAGCATGACACTCTGAATTATGAATATATGTTTTCCGCCAGGTGTATAAATAGCTGTGTCAGGCTACTGACTGGAGTGACTATTGAGTTGAAACTATCCACTTAAATTAGTGTGTGTCAATCATTTGGGTTTTGATTTAGAATTTAATGTATGTTAAACCAAGCTACACTACTAAAAAGATGTTCACTGAAATGGTTAATTATGTTTGATTGATTTTACTCCTTTGTGCTTAAGTATTTATTTGCGATTGTAATTAAATATTGTTTTATTTAACATTGAAGTCTTTAGTTATAATTAATTATTAACAGCCACTGTATGTCACAAAAGTTATACATAAATCCATTGGCAATGTTTAACCTTCATGTACACAAAAAAAATAGTATGTCAAATGGACAGTTATTCCCTTGACACCACTATTACTACATACCCTTTTGACAATGTTTATTTACAAAATTATAAAAATATGTGAACCAAATGCAATGCAAGATTTATTATTTACCATTTTATAAATAACTATAGAACAAGAAAATTTGAATAAACATATAACATAAATTAAAAGAATGTTTGGTTCAAAGGAAGATATGCTCTCAACCTATTTTAGTAAATTTACAGTCAACACCCATAAATTTTGAATATTTTTATTCATTTCTCAGAATCTAATGCCTGTATGATGCCAAGTTTTTCATATATTAATAAGAACAAAAAAAAAAAGAATATAAAACTCAATTTTCAGAACAATAGGTTAAATACAATAAATTGATTGATTCGTGTAAGTATAAGTAATTTACATAATTATTTTATCGGTGAAGCCTTCTAGACTATTTATTCAGTAGAATATTTGTGATAATTCCAGCAAAGAACATCATGTGGTGCATAGAGTGTAGCCATTGTTATTCTTACGTTGACAACATGATGGGGAAGAGAAAGGAGCTTAGTGTTGACCTGACACTAGAGATGGGTGTGGTTTAACCAAAAAAAAAAAAAAAAAAAAAAAAAATGACTTTTTCAGTTTCATCTTCACACCATGAAACCGTATCGAAATTTTTTACAAAACCCAAATCGTTTGGTTTAGTCCTATCACTACTGAGTGACCATGTCCGAAGAAACACTATTGTAAAAGACTTTCAGATGTGTTTTTTTTTTTTTTTTTTTCATTTCACCCCAAGCAAGGCTGGAGCCACTAGGATGCAAGGGGTTACAGAAAATTTAGAGCAAAATCAGATAGGAGTGATAGAAGATAAGATGAGGGTAGTGGATAGATCAAGGCAACTGGAGATGTCGATTGACATTACACTTGAATAGCTGGAGATTATAGCTCACAGGGAAACAGGAATAGGGAAGGGAGTTCCACAGGCAAGAGGTGCGAGACATGAAGCTATTGGAGTAGAAGAGACGGCTACATTTAGGAGTTTCAACAGTGAAGGGGTGAGAGCAGGATGCCAGCCTCGTATGGCGCTTGAACTCATAACGTCTGGGAACCAGCAAATGCAGCTCCTCGAAACAATTTCCTTGAAAGTATTTGTAGAACAGACAGAGGGAGGCGACGGCACGTCTGTGAGAAAGTGACTGTAGACGAGACGACAGAGCAGGGCCAACTACATTGCATATCCGCCTCTGGAGCCTATCAAGAACCCCGAGGCAAACAGAAGGGGCACCAGACCATATATGGCAGCAATACTCCATGCAAGGAGCGAATTGTTGATTTGTAAATCTGGAGGATTGATTCCGGAGAGAAAAATTTCCTGGTGCGGCTCAGGGAGCCAACTTTCCTTGCAGTGGACGAAGCAATTGACTCAATGTATTTATTACATCTCAGGTCAGCAGTCAACGTGAGACCGAGAAGCCGCAGAGAGTTGCTCTCGAGAAGTTGAGCATCAGACATTCTAATGGAGGGAAGGGAAGGATTTCTGTGGTGATTAATAGAGAGCAGTTTTGTCTTAGAATCGTTGAAGTTGACCAGCCAATTCTTGCCCCAGTTCACAATCAATTGGAGGTCCTTTTTGAGACGCACGGCCAGGTGAGTTTCGTCAGTGAGACTAGATTTGTTTTTGAGGCAGGAATAAATTGTGGTGTCATCCGTGTAGATGCCAACTTGGGAAGTTATTGCATCAGGAAGGTCATTTATGTAGATAAGGAATAGAGTGGGGCCTAGGATGGAGCCTTGAGGAACACCTGCGTTTGTAGGATAGAAACTGGATGAGAATCCGTTGAGAACGACCTTCAATTCACGGTTTGACAGGAATGATTGTATTAGGTTATATAATTGACCCATAATGCAATCACCCTGGAGCTTGCGAAGAAGGCCGGCATGCCAAACCCTATCAAATGCTTTGTAGATGTCTAGTGCCACAGCACGGGCTTCCCCGTTATTTTGAAGAGCTCAGTAGACAGTTTCAGTGATGGCCGTAAGCACATCAGCTGTAGATCGAGCAAAGCAGAAACCATATTGCTTGTCTGAGAGTAGATTATGGGATGTGAGGTGGTTTACCACCTCGATACTGATTAGGGCTTCAAAGACTTTGCCGAAGAGGGGAAGGAGACTGATAGGACGGTAGTTGGAAGGGTCAGAGAGGTCGCCGGAGTTCTTGAAGACAGGAACGATCGAAGAGGACTTCCAGCAGTCAGGAAAACAAGATTCCTTGAGGCAGTAGTTATATAGTTTAGAAAGGGCGGGCACCAGTTCAGGCGCGCATTTCTTCAAGACAATGGCTGGTATCCCGTCTCCACCACTAGTCTTGTTGGGGTCTAAATTGGAGATAGCGCCCAGTACCAAAGATGGGGTTATATTTAACCCACTCAATATGGCCTCAGTTCTAAGAGGGAAGTCGGGTATGGGTACACCGGAAGAGTCGAGCTTAGAGTTGAATGAAAATTTCCGAGCAAAGCATTCAGCCTTGTCGGTAGAGGAGGTCAGGACTTCGAACTGGTTGAATAAAGGAGGTATAGAGGGTTTGCAATTATTCAATATGCTCTTGCAGAGACGCCAATAATCTTTGGAGCCAAATGTGCAAGATGTGCTCTACCATAGTAAGACATTTTGTCGCAATGATTCTCCCTTATTCGATAGTTTAGTAAGAAATCCCGGTTCGTAAGGAAAATCAGGAAAAATGGTAAATTGAATGTCTCTGGCTAGATGCGAAGGTGTCTTGTCAGTATTCTAATGATGTTGTGACTGTATCTTTTTGCTTGATACATTGTCTGAACTAGAAATTGTCTTGTCTTGCCGTTTCTTTCTCCTGTTCTAAATTTTATTGAAAGCATATCTTCCAAACCCACTATTTGGTGAGGGAGGAGGATTGGCCATTGATCTCCGCACCCCTCCACCAGGTCAACGCTTGGACATAAGGTAAGCCGTACATTCAGTTACCATCATGAGGAAGAAAGCAGACACTTGCTGCCTCGTGTGAGTATAGTTTCGCTCTAGCAGAAACCCATTTACATTTCTTTTATTTTTTCTTTTTTTTTTTTCACTATTTTTTATTTTTATTTAATTTTTTTTTCTCTCTCCACCCCACTTGCCAAATGGGCTCTACTATAGTAAGACATTTTGTCACAATGATTCTCCCTTATTCGATAGTTTAGTAAGAAATCCCGGTTCGTAAGGAAAATCAGGAAAAATGGTAAATTGAATGTCTTTGGCTACATACGATAATAAATCCGGATAACCTTATTTTCAATTTCTTTTTAGAATAGACAATGGGACTTATACTAAGTTAAAACTTAATGTGATAGGGTATAGCCAAGTGTGAACCAGGACTCCTTGCTTGTTATCTCCCCCCCCATCCTTCCCTCTGTTTTTGTCATCCTTCTTTGTGTTTTCTGTAATAGGAGTAGGTAGCCGCCCGGTCAACACTCCTCCCCCCTCTATTGGACTTGAGTAGAGGCTTACGCCTTGTTTCTTGTCTAGGAAGGGGTTCCCGGTACTCTTTCTCTCTCCGGCCTCTGTATCAGTGCAGCTCTGTTTCTCCTGTGATGTGTGCAGTCTGTGGCATCACCTCTTCATTCTGAGGGTACACGACTGACAGTTCTCTGGTTGCTGTTTCCGACTGGTAGTTAGGAGCCCTAATTCTCGCATAGCGTCTTGAGCGGCCGCTCTGATCAACAGTTGTATAATACCGGGGTGTTTGTAGTGCCATGTCGCGCATGGAAAGGTGTCCCTGCAGTCACCTCTGGTGGGCAGCCCTGAGGCCACATAATGATGCAGGTTGTGCCAACTCCTCCCTGCCCACGTCACGGTCGAAACTGTCTTACTTCGGGCCTTCTCATCTTACAAACAAAATTCAACATGAGTTACAAAAACCGAAAGATTAACCCTAAACCAGCCTCTCAAAAATCACCTAAAATCCCCTCAACATTTCGTTCTCCAACATCCGTGGCATTAGGACAAACTTCTGCAGTCTGGAATCTTTCCTCACTGCAAACGGCCCGGATATACTGGCTCTCTGTTAGACAAACCTTGTCTCGTCTATCCCCTCTTCTGATCTCTTGATCCCCAGCTACCTTCCTCTCCTCAGAAAAGACTCTCTAACCCACATGCACGGTCTTGGTGTCTACGTCAAGGAACATCTCCCTCTGGCCAGAGAGTTCTCTCTTGAATTGCCAGACCAGTCATACATGCGTCTCCGACTCTCTCTCCTCAATGCAGTAAGCTATCTTTTCTTTCTTTACCGCTCTCCATCCTCTCAAGATTGTGAGATACTCGATAGCATTTCGGACAGCATAGACATGGCTCTCTCCCTCCACCCATTTGCTCACATTTTTGTGTTTGGTGACTTTAACGCCCATCACACCTTGTGGCTTAAGAATGCTACTACTGACCACGCAGGCATTCAAACGCCCAATTTTTCAATCTCCCATTCCCTCACACAGATAGTTAACTTCCCCACTCGTTTTGCCTTCAACCAGGAAGGTAAAGCCTCTCTTCTCGACCTGTGCTTTACCTCCATCCCCGAATCCTGCAGCACCTCGCAACTCTGCCCTCTTGGTAACTCTGATCATGGGGTAGTATCTGTTAACATCTCCTTCAACTCCACCCCATATAAAGAACCTCCTACCATTAGAACTTCGTTCTACTATCAACGTGCTGACTGGGATGCGTTCCGTGATTTCCTCCGCGATGTCCCCTAATAAAATTAAATTTTATCAACACTTGGAATAGAATGTTTTCAAACAGAAAAAAGGAAAATACAACTTGATCTGAAATCTATTTGTTCCAATTAAAAAAAAATTAAAAAAATTATGGTAAAATTAAGTTAACAAAATAGCGAGTAAAATAAAAAAAAAAAAAAAAAAAAGTGGTTGCCAGTTTTGTCTTGATGTTAAATTTTATGAAGTCAGTTTTTGTAAGGGCTTTCTAGTAAGCCAATCATGAAATAAAGTTGTTGTAAAAACAAGAAAAATGAATGAAGATTGTTTTGTTTTTATAAATAAATTTGTTTTTATCTAAGGAATGCACCTAAATTAGATATTAAGAATAATTAAAATAATTTCACTTTTAAAATGTGTATATTTTCAGATATGTGAGTCTCTAGTGTAAAATTGTTTGTTTTACTTTTCTATAAATAAAATTATGTTTCTATCTAGAAAATAATTCACCTAAAATTAGATATTAAAAAAATAAAGTTTCAATCTCAGTTTTAAAATGTGTATATTTTCAAAACTGCAAGTAATTTTTTTTTTAAAAAAAAACAAAGTAAAAATTATTCTTTTTTAGTGTTCAGTCAGTGTTTGTAACTTTCTGCCTTTAAAATTCTTCTAAACAAGTAAAATTAGTTCATTTTATTTTTACAAATGTCTTTATGGTTTTACCTAGCCAATACCCTTAAAATGATTAAAATAGTTTTAATTTCAATTTTAAAATGTATCTAAAAAAGAACAGCAGATTTGGAAATATACATTCTAAAAATGAAATTAAAAGCTTTTAATTATTTTTAATATTTAATTTTAGGTGTATTCGCTAGATAAAAATATAAATTAATTTTGGGGAAAAAAATAACTCATTGATTTTCCTTGTTTAGAATAAATTTATTTGCAAAAGAAAACCAATAACACTTGACTGGCATACCAGAAAATTGCTGTATTTTTAATTATTTTAAACATGAGGGTTTTTTGTTTTTTTTTAAATCCACATCATAAACTAATTTTTGGAGAGCTATACCATTTTCTCTTTCAAATGTGTTGCCCAAAGACACAGATAGTTTATGCAACAATTTCTTTCATATTTAAACCAATTTGTTAATAAATATGGTAGTTAGTTGAGAATTCATTCGAAATAAACTTTAATCGAAAACAAGTGTCTGTCAGTTTCTGACAGTAGTTTTAATAATTTCAAAGATCTTTTACCACATGTTTATTACTATCAGTTGCTCTTTTTTTTCCTTTATAATTTTTGAAGGAATTTGCTTTCACAGGTCAGAGAAGAAAGGAATATCTTCCTGAGGGTAACTTAAAGTAAAGATTGGTCAGTTTGATTTTGCGAAACAAAGTAACATGTAAAATTTAGTTAAAAAAAAAAATAAATAAACAAATAAAAAATAAAAAAAATCATTTCACATTTTTTGGGGGCTGTTTGAAGCAAAATACCATTTTAACTCTCTGTAAAAAATATAATTCAATGAAGAAAAGTGCATACAAATTACATATTATTATTATAGATTATTTTATTTTCTTTCCAGTCATATGAATATTTTTAAGATTGGACCAGAAATACACGATAAATCATGAGTTGAACAGACTAAGTTGCAAATTTATCAATCTCAAACGAAATCAGATATCAATTCTTGTTCAAACATTTTTATAAATTCATGAATAAAAAAAAAAAATTTTCATATTTATTTCTTTAGAAAATGGTAAATAAATATTTCATTCTAATTGGTTGACAAATTTTTATAATCTTGTAAAAATAAAATTATTCTTGTGTCTAAGCATTCTAATGAAGAAATAGTATTAGGTTGGTGCAAAAATAATGACGTAATAATGTCGTTTTTTGACGTAATTTTTAACGTAAAAAAAAACGACATTATTACGTCATTATTTTTACACCAACCTAATATTTAATATTAGGTTGGTACAAAAATAATGACGTTTTCTCACATATGTTACTATGTGAGAAAACGTCATTCTTTTTGCACCAAGCTAATATTTTGCTGTCAATTCTCAAGAATAAAGAAAATTCAGTGTAGTAAATTTAAATTTAAAGTTTCAAGTTAGTATGTAAAAATTTATGTGGAAAAAATACAATCCTATGTTCCTTACCACGAACTACAAGTGAAAACTTTATTAACCAACAAGGCGTTCAAGAAAGGACTTTTTTTTTGATAAGCCTTGATTTTAAGGCCTATTTATGGCAATGCTATGTTTGGCTCAGGGAAAACCTGTGATAATGGTTGGTTGGTTGGTTGGGTTCTATGGCATATCAACCACTGTGGGTCATTTAATGCCAAATTAAGGTGTGTATATATATATATATATATATATATATATATATATATATATATATATATATATATATTAAATATACAGTACTATTAAACATATAGCTGGCAACATTATCTTTTCAAAAAAAAACAAAACAAAAAAAAAAAAAAACGTATAGCTGGCAAAATTATTGTTTAAAAAACACATAGCTAGCAACATTATTTTTCCAAAAACATTATCTGAGGCCTTGTTGTTGGACGTAGTTTATCGTCATACCCAGGACGCGGATGTAGTTTATCGTCATACCCAGGACGCCCAGTGATAATTTCAGAATGTCAAATGTGTGAGCCTGGTGACTGAAATATAAGCAAGACAGTCATACTTGATGGATCTGATAACTTGTTTAATACAATTTAAATATTTAATATCGGTGAGTGCAAAGATTAATTTGGCATGTGTACAGACATTCCCACCTTATAAAAGAAAAGGCATTATTTACTTTTTACTCTACCGTGAAAATATGTCAGATTTAAAAAGAAAAAATAAACTTGAAAATTCTTTTTTTTTTCTTTTTTTTTTTTAAATCATACCCAACAACAAAGATAGTTTAATACAGCTGAGCTTTTCATTAATTCAGTTTTTCTGAATGACAAATGAAACCCAAATATTTTAAAAATGTTGATAACATATACTGCAGAAATTTTTTTTTTTTTTTTTTTTACCAAATTTGTATGACACCTTGAGGATCAATTGATTTTTTTTTTTTTGTTATGACTCATCAAACTTTTGAAGGTTATTTAAAGCCAGAAAATGAGAAGACTAACTGCAAATAATTTGTTGATCTAACAGTGATATGGTGTACAATGAAGCAATATCTACTAGTACTGAAAGATTATCTTTTTTTATATCTTACCAACCTGTTGCAAGTGATTTAAAGATATAAAATACTTTTATATTCTAAGAATTTTTGGAGGATAATTAGCCCATATTTGCATGTAAGGGAATATAACAAGCCTGACTAGAATTGGAACTCAGCTCCCTGATTTCCAATTCCAAGCTGTTATTCATTACACCACCTACACATCCAATCTTACACCGCCTACACACCCAATCTTACAGCACCTAGCATTCCAAAGTGGTCACCCATCTACATACTGACTAGGCTTGATTTTGCTTAGCATCGGTGATGGCACGAGAATCAGTGTTTCAACATGATATAGCTGTAAGCCTGACATCTTGGGGAAAGAAGGCTTATGTGTACAGGTTGGGATCAGTTTTGTTTTGTCAATTATATAGTACCCAAATTTAAAGGGTACCTTGAATACATGTTCATTTTAGGAAGAAATTGCATGTATCTTGATAGCAAATATCCATGGCTCAAATCAGAAAAGCATTTTACAACTGTGTGCGGTTAGGCATAAACATTTTGTATTCTATGAGTTTTTCAATGCAGTGCTAATATCAAAAGCACATATAGCAAAAGAAACAATGTGAATTAAAAACAGAATCTGAATGGGACCTTAGCAAACAGCAGTGAAAGTATTCAAAAAAAATACTACCATAAGTATCTGAAGATGGTAAGCAAATAAGTGACAGATTTAAATAATAACCTTTCTGATGGTTTGAAACTTAAGTTTAACTAAAATAATTTCAAACATTTTAAATAAGAAACTGACTATACTAAAAAGCTTAAAAATATCACTGTAGTTTCAATATTTCTCAACTTGGAAAAATGTCAATCAAGTGTTGACGCAGTCACAGACCAAACACAGATACAGCTTTAAGCACAAAAGATAACTTTAGAAATAAAACAAAAAAGAATATTAGCTGCAAAGGTTAGAAACTGGCAAAACCAAAGAATGGCACTTGTCTGAACATTTGCCATGGAAATAGCAAGAGAGCAGTGGTAGAGTTGTGGCATTGTGTCTTTAGGAAAAAAGCTGCAGAGTGGAAAACATCATCCCTCACAAGATTGCAGGAAACAAATGATAAAAGAAATATTTGTATGTCATTGTTACTGAAATCATGATGTCTATGTTCTTTTCTCTTCTCTGTGTGCAAAGATATTAGAGAGAAAGACTGGCCAACATGTTATTTGCCTCTGGCATGAGCAAAAATACCTGAATTCATAAAAGAAAGTTAAATTTTGTTGCAATTCCAACTACCAACCAGAAATTAAGTTAACAAATTTTTCAATGGATTAGCAAAGAGTGAACTTACTGTATTTGACGGCATATAAGGCACACACTTTTTTTTTTTTTTTTTTAACTAAAAAAAATCTTTCAAAATAACCCTGCATCTTATATGCCATATGTAGGTTTAAAATTCGCAATAGTCAGCCGAGATTAGCTACCTGGCAATTCCTATTAGCTTAGACTTAAACATGAAGGAGCAATGGAACACATGGATGGCAATGTCTGATCACGACCTTACACATACAAGAAGAATAAAAAGACCCAGCATTGCACAAGTCTGCAAGCTTGGAATAATATTAGACCAGAAATTATGAAATCTTAAAAAGTGTGGCATTAGCAATGCTCTCAATGGAATGGAAGATGACGCATTATTTAACAACGATGATAATAGTATTGAAAATGAGTATCAGAGTTTTGATAACGAAGATGATGAATTTTACAGATTTGAAGATGAATAAAATTTTAATGGTAACTACTGTTTTGCTCAATTGTAATAATTGCTTGATTTTTATTTTGTTTTCTTACCTCTGGATACAATAAAGTTTTTACAGGCTTGTGTTCTTTTTTTCTATTTTTCATTTAATTGTAATCATGGCTTGTTTAACTAAAATAATACCTCATAAATATAGCCTTGACTGTACAATTTACTAATAATTTTACTAATTTTATTAATTGCTAATTTTTTCTTGATTTTTCCCTGCTGAAATTAGGGTGTGTCTTATATGCCATCAAATATGGTAGTTAAAAAATACTTAAAGAATTCCTTCCCTACACATACTTCTATGTGTAATGTCTCTTCAGGATCCTTTTTTTTTTTTTTTTTTTTCATTTATTCTCTACATGCACTTACTGATTGGGTTCTGCTCAGTTGAAAATATGAATTTAAGATTGGTTTTCTTTTCAAGTACAATTATAGAGATCTACATATTTGCTTGGTATAAACATATTTAACTTGCTCTCTTTAGAAGAGTCTGGACTTTGGATTATTTTAGTATAGATTGGAACTAAGGTAAATATTTCAGAAATACATCAGTGTGCAAAAACAAGAAAGTGACAAGGGGGGGGGGGTCAGAAAGTGACAAGGGGGGGTTCAGAAAGTGCAGTACGCAGTTCGCCAGCAGACCAGCTGTTCTTCCTTTGTCGTCGGTTGCCTCAAGGAAATGGATTGCGAGACTCCCTTTCTCGACCGTTACACCGGGCAGTCATGAAACAGAAACCAACTCAGCCGCACATACTTCGACTTCCTCTTTGTCCGTCAGTCAATTCGTACATTTAACTATTGCACAAAGTCCGCTGAATGACTCGAACCTTCTGAGGTATGCTGCTAGCATCTCGCTTTTTATGCCTGTTTGATATGGCAGAAATTTGCATGTGTGCGAATATCGTCTCGTTTTGAACAAGATCGGCGTGCATAAATTGTGTCTTTGAAAGCAGCCATATTTCTTTTCCTCGTTACTTTGCAGGCAAGGCACATTCACACTCGTTTTGAACTTCGAGGTAAGTCATGTCTTTCGTTACATTAGATTAATTAATTAAATTAATTGCTCGACTTGTTGGCTGGGAAAAAGAAAATGTTGGAAACAGAACAAGTAAGGATTGCATGCTGCTTTAACTTAACAAGATCAAGTAAATTCAGTAAAAATAAAATTCATCCAATCCCCCCATCTGTCCTGCCTAATCTTGGGGAAAGGTAATCATTTCACCCCCAAGCAAGGCAATAAAGCCACTAAGAAACAAAAGCTTATTGAGTGTGAAAGAAAAACAAAAACCTTATTAAGGAGCAAGAACAATAAAAGAAGAGGAACCAAGAAGACAGTAGATAACGATCAACGTTGCATTTAAATTTTTTGAAGATCAAAGTTGACTGGAAAGCAAGAAGCCAGAAGAGAGTTCCACAAGTGAGAAAAGAAACTGTTAGCAAAGATAGCAGCCAAAACATTGTGATAACAATGAAGATAGGGACATTAGTACAACTGTAAATAAAGTGAAATTGCAAAGAATAGGAGATGTATCAACTTTTCTATTGCAATATCTATAGGACCATGCATGATACTTTAAAATAAATGTCTTTCATATGTGGGACAAATAGATTAGGCTGAAAGCTTTTATACAGTGAATGTATACTAAGAGGCTGAAATACATTGGAGAACAAGTGACTATATTTACTGATAAGATCAACAGTTTAGCTGAACAGATTTATTGGAGAGAGATTGGAAAGAATATTTAAGCTCAGATATTGTTAATGATAAAACAGTTGCCATCTGCTGAAACTATATCTATGGAAGATTAAGTGACCAGGACTTAGGGTGTTGACCTTTAAGATCTGGCAGAAGTGATTGCCAAGGATTGAGCATAAGATGTTAAGCCATGAACAATCCTCCAGCTTTCTTCAGGTTCAATATTATCATACAGGACAATAGCCTAGTAGATTAAAGCATTGGTATGTGAATTTGGTGACACATTGTGAATGCAATCAGGCCAGGTAATACAGATGGACTTGATGGAAACAGGTCAAGCAATAACTAAATACTAAATAAGAACAAGACAAGATATTCCTAGACAATGGCAACAAAACAAGAACTATAAATTAAATAAAGGGCTCAGACAAATTCAAAGTTACTTGGATTGACAGACATCTGAAGAAAGCTGGAGGACAGAACAGACAAAACATTGTGATAATTAAGATGAGGATATTAATCCAATAGTAAATAATTCCACATCCCAGAAATTCAGACAATAATATCAGTTTATTTACCCACATGACTATACCTTTCTCATCATGAAATAGCATCATTATCATCTCACTACTAATCTGATAGGTTATATCAATTATAAGCTGAAATAAAAAGCATGTGGGACTCACTTATGCACATGCAAAGAATAAATTTAAACTAACCTACATGTTGATGACAGAAGAAAATGTAACTTATTTCAAGTAGGCAAAAGGAATCAATTTTAGTAAACCAGAAAAATGAAACACTCTAGATCAAAACTTTTTTTTTCTTTTTTTTTCTTCACAATTGCTGCTCTTTATTGTAAGCAAACCACATTCAAGTATACTGTCAAGGGGAGTTGCTTCCATTTGTGTGTTAAAATATATATGCTGTGGTACAGTGGTGTTGTGGATCCTGTATTGGCAAGCTTTTTTTTTTGCTTTTTTATGTCATGCTCCTTTACTGAAGTTCAATTGTTATTTTGGTGTCAAGCATTTTTTATGGAGCACTCATAACTTTATTCAGGTGTTTTTTTCTCAAATAGAGGGGATTTTTCAGCACATTTTTTTTTTACCATATGGTCATTTCTCTCTTAGTGATTTTAGTTGGTGAGTACATTATGTGTAGTTTAGAGAAGGAAAGAGAGAGCGAGTGAACTCGTAACACAGGCAAAAGAGAGAAAATTTACCCCTTTGAACTCATCTTTTATTAAATAACTGTCACACTTGAAAGAGAAACAACTAAAACTTTTATCATGAATGATGACCGACACATAAGATAACAGTGATGTTGGTCAAGTAATTTGTACTTCCAAAAGAAACTAATAAAAATACAATGACACCGACAGTCAGAGATTTCAACTTTGAGCAATTCAATTTTTATGAATCACAACATAATACTAACCTTTATGCAATTTTACTATTAGAAAAAATTCAAAGTAACAATATTTTTCAGAAGTGTGTTAAGGTTTTTGGTTATTGAAAACATCTGCATAGAATCACAAGCTGTTACAGAAACCAACAATCCAAGTTTTTGTAATATGAGAAAATGTTTTTTTAATATAACTTTACTATAATTTTTTAATTATGGCTGAATATACAAACCAAGGCATATCATCATCCAAGATGCTCTCATAAAAAAAAAAAAAAGTCTTTGTAAATTCCTTCCTAAATGCAAATTAGAATAATTAACAAATGTCATTATAAAATCAAACTTATAAACTCAATGAAAATGTCTTAAATGCTAGAATTGATGACACAGAAATGGCTGAGGCATATGAAAATGTAAAAATCATTATTCAAAAGGAACGAGCTCTGTTCTTGGAGGTGAAAAATAGAAACAGTTTTCAGTAGGAAAGTAAAATTGGTAAACCAGGTTTTAATTTTCTTAGAGAAGTATACATTTACTTAACATTAATAACCTTAAGAAAGGGGCATTAATTTTTCTCTGTCTACCATTTACAGTCACAATATAGAATAATAGTTACTGATAGGAAAAATGAAATTGATAGACAGAGTTTGAATTTCAGCTTAGGCAACTTCTGTTTATTTAGGAATACTGAACATGGGAAAGGTATGAATCTACTTTTCCCTGAATTATATCCACCCACTATTTACAGAATCAATATTACATAATGCTTATCAACAGGGAAAATGAAATTGATAAACATGGTTTAAATTTCAGGTGAAGCTTCTTATGTACATTTAGGAATATTTTGCATGAGAAAGGCATGAATCTACTTCTCCCTGTGATCAATCCTCTTGATATTTACAGATCAACCATAATATAATGGTTACCACCAGGGAAATGGATTTGGTTGACATAGCTTGAATTTTAATATACTAATGAGAACAACATGAATTTACTCCTCACACAATCCTCTCATAAGATATCCTATCAAAAACAGGATTGCCATTAGCATAATAGGATAGGGTGATTAAAAAAAAAAAAAAAAAAAAAAAAAGAAAAGAGAGAGCATGGGCGGGCTCTTTTGCAAGAGACACTCCCATAACTACTAACCTAGAAATCTTAATTATTAGAAACACTATTACATCGCCTACAGTCAAACCACACTGGAAACATCGGTTCCCATTCAATCAACAAAGTTTAGCAGCTTTGAGCCTGTTTAGTAGTTCGATGGAGAACTGCTTGAGAATGACAGGTACTAGAGGAAACCGACAATCCAAAATATGAAATAATCCACAAAGGGTTAATAAGCTATAAAAATCAAAGCAGTCAATTAATCAGTGTTACATTCACTGTTACCTTTGACAGAGCCCAGTCATAGGAGTCAAATATGCACCTTTGCATGAATGTGTGTGCATGTGCATATTAATGGATGCATATGTGGTGAAATGGATTGCAGCATGGAACGGGAAATTGGAAATCCAATTTGAAATCCAACAGAATTTGTTGCATTCATTTACAAGCAAATACCTTTGTGAAAGGTATGAATCCATCTCTTCTCTCCCTAGCTATGAGTTAAATAACAGGATAGACTGGGCTTTATAGTTCCGATTGGTAACCAGCCTAGAAGGGAAACACTGAATTCAAACCAGCCTGGAGAGAGTTGAGCTACCTTGCCAAAGACAAACCAATGGTTCTATGACCCTAATGGGTTATGGAACTTTGTTACTTTTAAACTTTATGTGTGTATTTATAAAGGAGGGGATGCCAAAATTCAAGACACCATCAGGTTTAGTACCATGGAGATATCTTAAAATTTTTTAAATATTTTGGTACACGTGTATTAAAATCACGAAAATTTTCCATGATTTTAACTGTTTTTTTCTTTTGTCATTTAAAATAAAGAAAATAAATTCAATGTAAAGACCACCACCCTCCCCCCAAAAGATGAGGCAAATTTTTTCTTTAAACTGGATAGAAAGGAAAGGTGACACCATATTGTGGGAGGTACAATCATTTTAAGAATTGTTCTGGCCATAACCAAATACATTACCTGTATTTGCATTACTAAAAACAACTAGAAAATAATTGTACTTTATCTGGTACTTACTAAAATTTTATGATTATATTCAAGCATGAAACAAACTGTTGTTGCTTTGCATTGACCTCAATGTCAACCTTTATATATAAAGACAAAAGGAAACTTTTTTTTTTAACCAGCAACTTTTGTCCCCTAAGAGACTTTATCAAGGTAAATGTGGAAATTGTTTTTTTGTAACTTGTATTTATACACAGAATGAAGGGAAAAAAATGTTAAGTTTTCAATTTTTAAATTTGAGAATGCTTTAAAATATTCTTAAAGCTAGCTGTGTAAGGAAAGGTAAACTATGGAGGATGCTAAGTTATGTAATTTATTGCCTAATAATGTTGGATACATTTTTAATTTATTATTTTATTTTGTATATCTATGCATTTATTTATTTTGAATATTTAAAAGGCTAACAGTTTTCTTTTATTTTTTTAAATTAAATGGTCATGTATATTGACATGGGAAAGAAGGCTTTCATTTAAGAAAGTAAATATTTGGAAAATAAATAAAAATTCTTCTTTTTGTCTTATTGTCTTCACAGATATTTTACTTATGTCTGAATTTTTACACACACAATTTTACATATAGAGTACTCAACATAATTTTCAGTTGACAATATGAATACAATAGCATTTTCTAAATTCTTCTAGTTGCTAAGGACATTTTATTTATTGTTAATAGTTACTTTGTTTTCAACAAATTCATTTCGTTTTTGCGTTGAAAAAGTCCACATTGGACGAAATGCACTGGCTAATAATACAGTTTTCCTATTGTCTTTTACACACACTCACACTATATATATATATATATATATATACACACACACACACACACACAGAGAGAGACAGACAGACGGTATATCGAAAATGCTTTTACAAACTTTGGGGGCAGGTTCCGCACACTAAATAAGGTCAAAAGTCCATATAAACATATCTGCAAAGTAAGGTTACAGTAGATGGTACTGTGTTGACATGTAGACTAGGTTACATTTGTCATTTATGTATATCTTTGGCTAGTGTGTCTTCAATATTTAATGTGTAGTAGCAAGTTAACTGAGAGGTGTTCCGCTTAACAATGGTAGGATATTCATATCATGAACAGGCAGATATTATTTTTACATACAGCTGTGCAAATGGTAATGAACACGAGGCTGCAATGGCGGGTATCAGATTGCGTTTCCAGACTGAAGGAAGACGAGTCATCCAACTTTTGCTACTGTTTATAGTCTAATGCAGAGACAGGATCTGTGACACCACAAACTATGCTAATAAGTATTTTTGGATTGTACATTTAACAGCATCAACCATCAACTTTAAACTTAATAACTCAAAAACAAAGGACTTTCAGATATATGTTTATATGGATGGACTTTTGTCCTTCTTTAGTGGGAGGAACACACTCCCCAAAGTTTTTTAATTTTTTTTTGATAAACCATATATATATATATATATATATATATATATATATATATATATATATATATATATATATATATATAGAGAGAGAGAGAGAGAGAGAGATATTAGTTGATGTGAGTTTGTGACCCTGGGTTTCACACACATTGATTAATAATCAGTTTGTCTGATGATAAAGTGTATGAAACCCAGGGTCACAAATTCAGATCAACACAAGTAAATATGTTAGCTCTATCACAGATATTGAGCACTTTCAAAAAAAGTAACACGCATATATATATATATATATATATGTATAGTTGTAAATCAAATATGAATTAGGATCCAACAGGCTGATAAGATAAAAGGACAAAGCTTTAATAAAGGTGAAATGGTAGATTGATATAAGTTTCTTATTTGTTCCTTTATTTGATTATACATATTTATTTACATTTTCCTTGGCTCCACCCCCCACCCAAAAAAAATGCATTTGAAAATACCATAATCAAGTGAAAGGAATTCTTATAAAAATATTGCCAGGTACAAAGAAAATAAAGCAGAAGTTTTGAACATTCTCAAAACTGGAGAGAGAGAGAGAGAGAGAGAGAGAGAGAGAGAGAAAGACAAAAAAAAAAAAAAAAAAAAACAAACATACAAGGAAAAGAAATGGGATGCAGAGTTTGCAGTAGCCAGATGAAAAAGTAAATAGTAAAAGACTAAGAGAAACCAACTGGCAAAAATAAGGATTTATGCAAAGAATGATGGGAAGTCTTTAATAGCAGCAGCAGCACACAGAACAGCTACTTGTTTTTTGATTTTACTCACTTTTAGAGAGAGAGGCTATATATAGAATAGAGATTAAAATACATTATCAAGATGTGACATTAAAGAGAAAGGCAACCTGCTCCTCTCCAATTATCAAAGGTTGGATACTAAATTGTTAGGAAAAAAAAAAAAACAATATCCCCACCATACAGAATGATAACTGAGTATACTCTACACTTGTAAGTTGGTAACTTCTATTTTTACTAAATTTGTCAACATGTGATAGAACCAGTCAAATATTATACACAAGGTTTTGTTGGAATGTTAATAACTTTTGAATTTGCAGATAAGTATATAATCACAATTTTAAGCATTTTTGACAACTTTATTTCTTTCTAAAGCTATATAATTTTGACATTCTCTAGAAATTCAGTACAATCTAAGTAAATAATAAGGGGTGGTTACTCATTTCCAAGTACACCTATCTGCTAGGATGGCCACCTCATCCCTACTGCATGCAACTGCTCAGGCACATTCCCCCTCTACACCTACAAAGCAAACCAGTGATTTATACTGCAACTATACTGAGAAGACATAAGTTAGTTTCTGGGGAAGAGCACAAACTGGCATGATCAACAGTTTGAACAAGCCAGTGTACTCAAACCCTCAGTCACAATGACTTATGAATTTGAATTAGCACAACCATCAATGGTTTCCAAATAGTTCTGTCTACCCAATTTCACTCACAAAGCTTCGGTCAACTCATGGCATGGTTTTCAGGCACTTCCCAACTGTGCCAAACAGATCATCTCCCCAAACTTATCAAGTAATTAAGAAACACAGAGAGAGAGAGAGCGAGCGAAAAAGAGAGAGAGAGAGAGAGCGAGCGAAAAAGAGAGAGAGGGAGCGAGCAAGCAAAAAAGAGAGAGAGGGAGCGAGCAAGCAAAAAAGAGAGAGAGGGAGCGAGCAAGCAAAAAAGAGAGAGAGGGAGCGAGCAAGCAAAAAAGAGAGAGAGGGAGCGAGCAAGCAAAAAAGAGAGAGAGGGAGCGAGCAAGCAAAAAAGAGAGAGAGGGAGCGAGCAAGCAAAAAAGAGAGAGAGGGAGCGAGCAAGCAAAAAAGAGAGAGAGGGAGCGAGCAAGCAAAAAAGAGAGAGAGGGAGCGAGCAAGCAAAAAAGAGAGTGAGGGAGCGAGCAAGCAAAAAAGAGAGAGAGGGAGCGAGCAAGCAAAAAAGAGAGGGAGCCAGCAAAAATGTGGATGAGAAAATGTGCTAAGCTGAATGAGGTGAGAACCGGTCACCAGTAACTGAAGAGTATATCCATCATACTCTGCCAATATACCATATATATATATATATATATATATACTTGAGAATAAGTAGATCCAAATATAAGTCAACCCTACTATTTTATGCCTGAGAAATGAACAAAAATCCTAATCCAGGTACATAAACTGTGGTAGCTAATTAGCACATTATTTCCAGATTGTGCGGTTTTGTAAATTCCCATAAATATTTTTATGAAATTTTAATATTTTGATATTTAAAATGTTTTTATTTGTTCAACTTCTAGAACAAATCAATAATAACAGTATCTGTATAAATAAAAAAAAATTTGAATATTAATTATTCAAACATCATTACAGAAGCCCTGGCCACTCAAATGCAGAGAGAAATGAAAGACTGAGTACTAAAAACATTCTGTAAAATGCTTGTAAAATCCAAGTAAAACTGTTTCATTAGAGAGAGAGAGAAAGAGAGAGAAAAAAAAAATCACTCCAGATATTTTCATGTTTTTTTTTTTTCACATAAATGTTGAAGTTGGTAAAAATTGACCTTGAATATAAGCCTACTCACATTTTTAACAGATTTTTTAAAATATTAAAATTGAAGCTTATTGCTGAAATAAAGCCACATTTTTCTAAGTGAACAGCAATAAACCCACTTAAAAGTAAATGGAAAGTAATGTCAATTGTTAGCATATCAATAAAATAAAAATAAAAATATGCTATACTTTCCTAGGAGGCTATAGAGTCTGTAGTATTCAGAACTATACTGTATTTCACCTCCCCAACTTGTCTCAACATTACAACCCAGAGGTAGTAGCAGCCACAGTCTGAACTGATATTACCCTCAACAAGAGAAAGATGCCAATGGTTGAAAACTCCAAAGAAGCATGAGAAACAAATAAAATAAAGAATCCATCAACCAAATGTAATTTTTACCTTAAAATTAAATATCAATATTACTGCCATAGTGACTGAATTTGCCTCAAACAGAAATTCTTTTCTATATAATAAATGTGAATGTCAGTGTGTCACACCTTTTTAACTTTACTTTTAGAGGCCATAGCCCAACATATAGCATTTTGGAATCAGGCAGAATCCCTGAGCAAATTAAAAAACATTCCCGGTTGGATCCAGACCCACAATCCTGAAATTTTGGATTCCCAAATTTTCATTACTGTGATTGTTTCCGGTGATATTTTTTGGTACAAATGTTTTTGTACGATAATTTTTATAACTTGGAAATATTCAAAATTAATTGTGAAATCTGGCGAAAGTCACCCATGAAATAAAAATAATTGTTTGTACAGAAAGTAAAGACCTATGTACATCAAATTGTCTTTAAATTAAGTGGCGGCAGGTAGCTTAAATATCAATGCAATACTTAAATTCAGCAATCAATTTTGAGTTCTTCTGTAGTTTATTATTGCCTACCGCATCTACTACTTATTGTGATAAAGGCCCAATCAAGAGCCCTCCACAAGAGGGCTATCTTAAATGCTGCCCAATGGAAAGTGAAGACTGGGCGGCTCCAGCCCAGATATGGAAGCAGTACTTCATTTTCTGTCTGATCTGGATCTTGTACAGCTACAGAATAGCAGAGGGAAGTCATGGACCTACTGAACCATTTTCCATCATCTTTAGCAATGAATCATATACAAGTTTCACTTGAGATCTAGAGTGAGCTTAAGTTTCAATAGGTATTCAAGACAAGAGGTCTCCTTGAGAGAACACCTGTTCATCATGATAGGCAAAAATTCTAGACTGGTTGGCCCAGACTGACTTATTATGCAGGTTTCTATCCTGTATATTCCTTCTCTTAGACAGGTTTATATCCAAGGCAGAAGAGCTGTTATTTAACCTATAGCTGAAGAAAGGAAATGGATTCATGCTTTTTAAGGGGTATTAGCATGCAATGAACATAATAGAATTTAAACCTAGCATGTTAATTCTACTAAACTTAAGTTTATAATGCCATTCTCCCAGAATTGTTTTTCTCAAGACATGACTTGTCTGTGAATTTTGCAGCCTACATGCACTGAAACATTATACTACTTAATAAAAAAAAAAAATTTAGCCAACCCAATACACAACAGGTGACCCTCTTATTTCACTTTTTTTATCCATATTGTATTGAGGAGTACAGCAATATGTATATCAGCAGCTCAGGGATGACGCAGACTTGGAAGACATTAAGCAGTCTCTATACGCGACATTCGGTGCAGACCTCTTTGTCACCTGGAGGCAGTTAACCGAACGGCGGCTTGGGCCAGATGAAACGGTAGATGTCTTTCTCGCCAATTTGAGGAAGCTGGCCACACCGTTCGGTGGAGCAAGCGACCAAATCCTAGGATGCGCCTTTCTGGCAGTACTCCCAGACAACGCCAGTCAACTGCTACGAGCATCGTCAAGGCTCAATGAGCTGGGGCTAGACGAGTTACTGGCCAGAGCCCGGAATATTCTGAAGGACGACATGGAGCCTGTCTCAGCAGCTGTGGAAGCACCCACACCGCATACTGAGGACACAAGGTGCTATAAATGTGGCAGACTGAACCACTTCTCCAAAGACTGCCGAAGCCGAAGCAGGGCGAAGGATACACATAACCAAGGAACACGGAGACGTATGCGACATGTGTGACAAGCTGGGCCACGTAGCAAGAAGCTCTCCGGGAAATGGGCAAGGGGAGTAAGCTACAGTGCCAGCCTTCTCCCCAGATCGCCGTTGAACAAGGCGCCACCCGGATTGAGCATGCGGATTAATGGGCGTGAGCGCTTTGCGCTTGTAGACACCCAGACCCTTGTGCGCAAGGCATGTTGTGACACGTGGGACGAGAAAAAGATTCCAGTTCTGACTGTTGGCAGGGGCTCACTAGCCTCTTGTGGAGTGAGCATCATCCGCGCAAGCATCAGCAATGGGCCTGCAGTAGCCATACAAGCCCTGGTCGTGGACAGGGAGCTGCTCGGCTATGATCTGCTCCTGGGAATGGACGTCATCAAAAAATTGGGTGGCGTCCATGTTGATGAAGAGGGTCGGGCGAGTTTCACTGAAACTGGTCTTGCTCTAGGTGCAGCAATGAAGCTGGAACGGCCTGACTTATGTGCGGAGTTCGACCAGCGCACAAAGTCCTGGACGGTATCCTGGAAATGGTCCGACGATCAACTGCCAGAGAAGCTGTACAACAATGTGCCAGAGCATAAAATCCCCCCCCCGCGAACTCGTGCGGAATACGACAAGGAGTTGCGAGCCTGTATTGATAACGGATGGTTGGTTCCTTATCCAGAGAAGGAATTGGGGCCCCCGAAGGGCCTGATCCCGCTAATGGCGGTTATCCAGCACAACAAACAAAAGGTGAGGCCGGTGCTTGACTATTGGGAACTGAACGAGCACGTGGACCCTTTTACGGCCCGTGCAGACGTGTGTACCGAGAAGCTAAGGGAATGGTGACAGATGGGATCAAATGTATCTGTGCTGGATCTTCGCAAGGCATACCTTCAAGTGCGTGTGCACTGATCACTGTGGCCCTATCAAACTGTGCTTATCAAGAGGCAAAGGTATTGCCTGACCTGCATGGGGTTTGGACTCAATGTGGCACCATCAATTATGCAGATAATTGTTGACGCCATTCTGACGAAGGATGAGCGCATACAGCGGGCAACATCTGCATATAATTGATGACGTGTACGTGAATGAGGGAGTTATATCTGCAGTGCGCGTGAAGGAGTATCTCTACAAGTTTGGCCTCCTCAGCAAAGAACCGGAGAGGCTACGGGATGGTGCACGGGTGCTTGGTTTACAGGTCTGGGGAGAGGATGACGTTCTGTATTGGAAACGGGGAAACAAAGTCCCAGACATGCCCCCCGTTGTCACGCGGCGAAGCATATTTTCCTTGTGCGGCAAGTTAGTTGGGCACCTTCCTGTTGGTGGCTGGCTGTGTATTGCAGTGGCGTTCATCAAGCAGAGAGCATCTGACATCACCACTGGATGGGATGATGAAGTTCACGACGCCCCTCTCAACACCATGATGAAGGAGGTTCTCGCTAGAGTACGCAAGGAAGAACCAGCGCAGGGCAGATGGTGCTTCAACAGCCAAGACCTTGGTGTGTGGGTTGACGCAAGCTCTCTTGCAACCGGCGTATCGATAGTTCACGATGGAGCCACGGTGGAAGATGCTTGCTGGTTACGTCCCAGTAAAGGACTCCCAGCACATAAACCTAGCGGAGCTCGATGCTGTCATCAAGGTGATCAACTTGGCAATCCTCTGGAAGTCGACCACCCTGCATCTGTTCACGGATTCCGCTTGCGTCTATAAGTGGATCTCGGATACCCTTACCGGGAGGGCCAGGGTGCAGACTAAAGCCACCAGCGAGATGCTTATCCGACAACGGCTCAACACGATCATGTAAGAGTACGCACTGAAAATGGAGGTGTCCCTGGTCAAATCTAGCCTCAACAAGGCAGATTGTTTAACGAGGGTGCCCCAAAGGTGGCTTGACGCCACTAAGAAAGCTATTGAGCCTGTGCAACCCGCCTGCGCTGCGTCCATGAGTCCCATTCGATCTAATCGAATGAAAGAAGTCCACCAACAAAGCGGACACCCTGGAGTCAAGCGGACCCTGTATTTTGCCAAGTTGGTTGACCCAGGAGTACAAAAGACAGACGTCAGGAGAGTGGTCAGAAGCTGCGTGGCATGCCAGTCTATAGACCCAGCACCCATTCGCTGGAAGAAAGGGCAGCTGAGCGTGAGGAGCCACTGGAGCCAGCTGGCGATAGACGTTACTCACCACAACAGCGAGGATTTCCTGACGCTCATTGAACGTGCCCCCCCCCCCCAATGGAGATATTAACCGACAATGGCACCGCATTCACCAGTGAGCAGTTCAGGAGTTTGCGGATGGCTGGGGAGTGCACCTACATACCGAGTGGAAATGGGATCATCGAGCGGAACCACAGGACCGTCAAGACCATCGCAGCCAGGACGTGTTGCGCGGTGTCTGAGGTGGTCTACTTGTACAACGTGACCCCGAAGGATGATGTCTCACCCTCTACGACGCCAGCCGACACATTGCATAGGTACCATGTCATAGAGACCAACTCGCTGCCCGAACTGAAAGTAACCGGAGAGAGGCTGAAGAAAGGAGATGTCGTCTAGATTAAAAACCCGCGCAGAAAGTGCACGACGAAATACGGAACCGAATGCGTCACTGAGGTGATCAGCCCACAGGCGGTGCGGGACAACGGTGTGCCCCGTCACATTAAGGACCTGCGGCCGGCAACACAGTTGCAATCACTGGTGGACGACGAGAGCGAATCAGAATCTGAGACCAGTGAGGCATCGCTCTGGTTCACGCCACCTCCATCAGTCAGTGACTCAGATATCAGTAGCCTTCCAAGGGACGCTGTGTTTTTCGACCCTCAGACCGCGGATGGGAGCACAAGCGACGATGAGGCTCGCAGCCAAAGCGATCGCCGCCTCCCTGCCAACTCTGTAATCATAAGATCAGGGGGGAGTGTGGGGAAAATAGAAATGGCTTACCTCCCAAACGCCCTCACGTCTGTCTGGCCTGTGGGTTGAGAAAAGAAAGAAAGGGTCCAAGATGGCGTCTGTGACTTTTTAATATTCACGGTCTCATGCAGTCTCGCATGGTCGCGTTACACGCATGCTAATGAGGTGTGTCTGGGCTCCATAAAAGCAGGTCGCTTGGAGAAATTGGCAGAAGCGTTTACACCCGTGTTCGATTGCTTTGCATTGCGTCCCTTACACTCCATGTCGAATTTGACTCCCTTGCTACAGAAAGATTTTTAAAATCAAGAATTAACTTTTGTTTACAAATATGTCAAACGAGGTCAATTTTGTGAAAGCAACCAGAAAGTTGAGACTCTAATCAATGCAATTTCTATTTGTATTTTGCTTATTGGAAATAGCAAATTTAATCATTTAGCTTTCAATGAAAGCTAAAATGAAAGCTTCAAGAATGCCTTTTCATTTTTAAAAATTCTTTTTAAACCTTAGGTATTGAAAATTCAGTGGAGGTGCCAAACTGAGTTTATGCAAAAAAAATAAATAAATAAATAACTAACTAAATAAATACATAAAATGAAAACAAAATAAAAACTAAAGAATTTTTTAAATTAAAGCTTAACAAGTGTTTTTCATATACATTCAGTTTAAGTTGGTTATGTAAGATGCAATGGGAAATCTATAAATACTGGCAAAGGAGTAAAGTTCATTCACAACCTGATCAGCTTTCAGAAACTGAACAGTAAGAATGATCGAGAACACACAAACTCACCTGGATATTGTCTAATAAGTTAGAAATGTTATGTGTTATGTAACTGAAGATGGAATAGGATATAAAGAAATAAAGTTGCAGGCAGAAAATCTATAAGCTGGTAAATATATAAACATGGAAAATAGGTTCACCAGTATTCATTTTTAACTAAATTTAATTTTAAGGCATGAAGCTCTGTTCCACCGACACTCATTTGAATAATTTCATATTATTAGGTTGGTGCAAAAATAATGACATAATAATGTCGTTTTTTGACGTTAAAAAAAATACGTCAAAAAACGACATTATTACGTCATTATTTTTGCACCAACCTAATACTAGTATATTACACCCACACCACAATGGTAAACAGTTTGTATTAATTATTCTTTGCTACCATGTAAATCAGTACTAACTGCTGCATGGTACTTGGAGGGGGGATAGGCACTGCCTACTTAAGGTACAGTAGGCTCCAAAGGCAACCAAGAAAGAAAACTTTATATATAATAAAAAGGCCTAAATCAGACCTACAAATTCCTGTGAATTTGTAGATCTGATGAATTGGATCGTATTTACAATTCCAATGGAATAAATTATGACCATGGAATTAAGCCTTTTTATTATATCCTTACTCTGTCCTGAAGATTAAGTTCTACCTGGAATTATTTTTTTATACATATTATTGCATATGTATGTGTATATTAACCACTAATATTATATATATATATATATATATATATATATATATATATATATATATATATATAAACATTTGAAGAAATATAGTTTTAAGGCATACCATATTTATGGAATAAAATGCTCAATATCAGGGATGTATGTAAATATAAAAGTGAACATGCTAGATGCAATCATCAGGTGGCCTGATGATTGCGTTTAGCATGAAACAGTCTGTTGCCTCTGAGTGTTGACTTCAGTGTTCACTTTATATATATATATTTCAGTGTTCACTTTATATATATATATATATATATATATATATATATATATATATATATAATAGGAATAGTAGGTCAATGAAAAATATTAGCCAAAGACACAAAATATCATTTAACAAAAAAATAAAAATAAAAAATACGCACTTTTAGTACTATTCTATCAAAGTATATTATAGCAACTCAAAAACTCAAAGACTGAAATATGACAAAAAATATAACATTGAGAACAAGGAAAATAGGAGAAAATAGTTATAATTTTCAAAAGAAAATCTCCAAAAATCAGAATTCATTTCCAAACACAGCCATGCTACAGCAATGCTATGACCCAAAAATACTAAATTACAATCCCATAACCAAATTCTAACAATTTGTTTTGGTATTAGGAATAAGGAAAAAAGAAAAAAACAGAAGAAAAAAAATATACAAAATATATCAGCATCCTCCACAGTTTACTTACACAGCTGCAAGAATATTTTAGAGCATTCTTAAATTTAAATATTTTAAAACTTAATACTGTCCTCCACTTTACTTCTGTTTATAAATACATGTTGCAAAATAAAATTCTTACATTTAGCTTCAAGGAATCCTTCAAGGAATGAAACACGTTGGTAAAGAAAATTTTTAAAGACTGCGTTCAAACATGAGAAAGACTGTCGCCAGTCCAGGTGAACTTTAGCGTCCACTCATATTTACACATAATCTATTCTGGATATTGATCATTGTACTTTTATCAACAAGTATAGCATACCATAAAAGTATATAACAATGCCTTGTTTAGATATTATAAAACTGGAGAATTTTCCCAATAGTAACAGATGGCAGTTATACTAAAAATCAAATGATAGCCAGTCTCATTATCCTTACTAGGTTTGAAATTTCACCAAGTATTCTATTAACAATAGGCACAACTGTCACTTCCATATCCCTCAAAATATATATATATGTTTGGACAGATTTTAAATGTGAATTAAGTTTAAGCATCTAATGATTTTTTTTCTTTTTCTTTCAGATTTGGTGGACATTTGGGCAATATTATTTTTCACACATAATTACTATGACTTAAATAACATGATCCAGTAGAGAAATAAATAAATTTTCACCAATAACACCGATTTATTTACTGCTAACTTTGATTCGTTGTAATGAAACACCCTTATATATAATCCATCTTAATTAAACACCCTTTATATGTGTGTGTGTGTGTGTGTATGTGTGTGTGTATATAATTTTTTTTTTTACTTTCTTCTGTCTACTGAAATAGCAAATTTTTTCCTTATTCACAATAACTGATCTTCCAACAGGAATTGAGTGATCCAACTGAGAAAGAAAAATAGTTGTTTGAACCTCTTGAAACTCCACAGATGTTTGGTGGGGGGTAGAGCAGTACCAAAATCTAAGACATCCTGAAGATCCTAATATTTTTCAAGAAATTTCCATGTACCATCACCCTATCTGGAAATTTGGTATTTTTATTCTTCTGTACTAAAATATTTGAGAGCTATTTTAGTGAAATAACACATGTATTCTTAACTGGTTGTATTCTCATGACCAATCTGCCCACGATATGAGAATGTATAATACAGCTGATGTACTTAAGACAATCCTTTAAGCAAATAAGCTTATGTTAAGTCATTGTATCACCTTTTCTTTCATGAAAACTGACTTGAATGCTTGCATTGAACTTATTTGCTTTATTTTCATTTACAGAAATGAAGAACATAAAAAAGTCTGATATTTTTAGTACACATATACCAAAATGTTTCCAAAAATTTTATATAACACTACCAGAGTACTAAACCTTATGTCTCAGATTTTGGTACTGCCACCCCCCACACTCAGATGCTGACAATAATATTAACCAATGTCTTATGCTCTTCTTTTACACTTTGCTAGCACAAAGTCACAAGTCATTGTGGCCGAGGGCTTGAGCGTACTGGCCTTGTTCAAATTGTTGATCATGCTAGATAACACACTCTTTCCCATAAACTGTAACTAAGATCTGCTCAGTATAATTGCAGTACAAAACACTGTGGGTGTTGAATAAATACAAATGCATCTGAGCAAGCGTCTGCAATAGGGATTGAGTAGCAACCCTAATAGACAGGTATCCTCAAATATGAGTGGCCAGCTATACTATGTATGTGTGTATATATATATATATATATATATATATATATATATATATATATATAAAATGCAATTTTAACGCATTGGCATAATATCCAGCTAAGGCTTGAGACATCTTTCATTTATTCCCACCCTGTGTGCACCACAGAAACACAATAACTAAGGTTTAAAATAAAATTTTTAAAATGAAAAATTTATGAATTATTCTAATATAAAATTAGTAAAAAAAAAATGTTTAAAAATTCATTATTCTTCGCAAAAAGTTTTTCTTAAAACAGTAGTGTAAAAAACTTCTTTAATTAAATAATGTCTTAGTTTCCTTACATTTTTTATTTTATAAAGACAAAGACAGAAGACAAACAAAGACAAAAGACAAAGACAAACAAAGACAGAAGACAAACAAAGACAGAAGACAAACAAAGACAAAAGACAAACAAAGACAAAAGACAAACAAAGACAAAAGACAAACAAAGACAAAAGACAAACAAAGACAAAAGACAAACAAAGACAAAAGACAAACAAAGACAAAAGACAAACAAAGACAAAAGACAAACAAAGACAAAAGACAAACAAAGACAAAAGACAAACAAAGACAAAAGACAAACAAAGACAAAAGACAAACAAAGACAAAAGACAAACAAAGACAAAAGACAAACAAAGACAAAAGACAAACAAAGACAAAAGACAAACAAAGACAAAAGACAAACAAAGACAAAAGACAAACAAAGACAAAAGACAAACAAAGACAAAAGACAAACAAAGACAAAAGACAAACAAAGACAAAAGACAAACAAAGACAAAAGACAAACAAAGACAAAAGACAAACAAAGACAAAAGACAAACAAAGACAAAAGACAAACAAAGACAAAAGACAAACAAAGACAAAAGACAAACAAAGACAAAAGACAAACAAAGACAAAAGACAAACAAAGACAAAAGACAAACAAAGACAAAAGACAAACAAAGACAAAAGACAAACAAAGACAAAAGACAAACAAAGACAAAAGACAAACAAAGACAAAAGACAAACAAAGACAAAAGACAAACAAAGACAAAAGACAAACAAAGACAAAAGACAAACAAAGACAAAAGACAAACAAAGACAAAAGACAAACAAAAACAAAGACAAAAGACAAACGAAGAGAGAAAACAAACAAAGACAAACAAAGAGAGAAAAAGAGAGAAAACAAAGACAAACAAAGACAGAAAACAAAGAAGACAAACAGAAGACAAACAAAAACAAAAAACAAACAAAAAACAAACAAAAAACAAACAAAAAACAAACAAAAACACAAAACAAACAAAAAACAAACAGAAAACTAACAAAAAAAAAACAATGATTTAAATTCTCCAAGAAGCTCTGTTTATAAGTAATACTAACATTAAACCGTATAAAAATGAATTTCTCAAAATTTTATAAAATTTAATAAGTGGTGTGTAACAGAGGTAAGAAAAAAAAAACTTTCTAAATTTAAAAAAAGTTAAACGTTAAATTTAAAAAAAAAAAAAAAAAAAAAAATGTTTTAAGGAACATTTCTAAAATAATTGTGAATAAATCCTGAAAGTTTCAAGAAAATCCAACAATTACTTGATATTTGCAAGAATTTCCAAATTAATGTTTTTCACTGGAAAAAGAAAAAAAAAAAAAAATTACTAAAATTTCCTATACTAATCTTTGGTTACCCTGCTGATGGAAGATTTTAACTGAAATCTTAAATGTTCTAAAAATATAATTTAATAAAGAAATCCTCAAATCTTTCCTCTTAATAATAACAACAAAGATTTTGATAAAACTTTGAACTTTTGTTAAAAAATAATGATGAATAATTTAATTCCATTTTTTTTTTTTTTTTTTTTTCAATGTCTCCACAACAAAAAATTTCTAAAATCATAAGTACAATAGTACTATGACTTTCTGGAAATTTATGCCATGCATTTTGTGAGACTATATAAGTATAAATGCAAGTTGAGTTGTCTTTTATATCAGCCAAATGGGAAGTGTGTTATGTTTATGATCAAATATATTTTATTTGTTTCAGAGTATATAAGCTTCCTGATTGGGCATCTCATGGTGGTGGTGTAATGGTTAGCAAGCTTGTCTTGCTAGAACAGTTACAACTAAATAGTGAGTTCAATTCTCACTGGGTGCCCCATACTTTTGGCTTTGTGTCACATCTAAGCTATGCTTGGATGATTGTTATAAGCTTCCAGATTGAGCAACACTGATTGATTTGCTGAAAAATCTTGAGTAATCATTTTTAATCATAATGTCTCATAAAAGAAATGCTTCTACTACTGAAAGAAACAAAGAATCTCATAAGATTTTGAATTTATCAACTCAAGTCATACAAGCAAAACTGAACTAAGTGCTGAACATCTACAATGGATGCGTGAAATGAGGAAAATATGATCCATTGAATGAATTTTTTGACATCACAAAAGAAAATGTTGAATGGCTGTGTAGTGAGGACTGATGGTTACATCATCTTCAGATCAAAAGCAAAGGACATGATGGATATAACAGGTTGCAATTAGTAAATTGTAGCAATTTTACATTTTTAATTTCAGCCATGTGCATTGTTTCTGATTTTTGTCAACTGCACAGGAAACTCTTAAATGCTTTAAAAATACATAAGTAATATCCAATTACATCATTAGCAAATTGAAAAATAAAGTTTCTGAAATATTGAATTTTTTTACCCTTATTGCATATATGGTTAAATCGAATTTTCAGTTTAGGGTGACCTTTTTCAAGAACTAAAACAAATGAATGCCTTTTGCATTACTTTTCAACAAACATTCATCTATTTATGACACAGGAACACAAGGTTACGATAGCTAGATAGAGTGTGTTTGAATTGCTAGCCTTTTTAAAAAAATCCTTAAACCGTAAAATAAATAAATAAATAGATAAAAAAATAATATATATATATATATATATATATATATATATAATGCCTCCCAACAAGAATCCAACCTGTATCCGTTTTCCCATCAGGGAAATCATTTCTATAGTCAAAATGTGCTACTACCACTTTGGCCACAGGCGGCCATCTTGATAGATCAAGGTTTGTATTACCTATTTAAGGGCTACACATCTCATTCAAACTTCTGCAAATCTATATCTACTAGCTTCATTTTTATACCAGAAACATTAGCAGATTTTTTTTTTTAAAGTAACATTTAAAGTAAAAAAACAATTATTTTTTTTTTAAATTCCATAAACAAATAAAAGCATCATATACATATCATATACACTTCCAATATAACTGTAAGATGCTAGCTAGCTGAAGTTACCATAGTCACACCATATATATATATATATATATATATATCAGTGGCAACTAAGTGATCAATGTTTGTTAGGCTCATTACAATTTTTAACAAAATATACTATTGGTATAACTTAGATGCTAAAATGATTCCTTTACTCTAAATTACTAAATAATTTTTTGAAAATCTTTGCATGAAATTAAAAAAAATAAACACATTTTGATATTTCAAGATTACTTGTAATAATTCTATAAAAATAAACATTTATTTTTAAAAAAAATTTCCAGAACATGTAATAAGAAAAAAGTCAAGACAAAGCCAGATATATTTGTAGTTTTTTTTAAAAATTGTATGTGTGTGTGTGTTTACACATGTCTATGCCTGTGAATTTTATTGTATGTTTATGATCAGGACTGCTGAACGCTATCACATTTCCTCAACACTACCTGAGTCACAATCCTCCCCCAACCCTCCAGTCAACGAGTTAAAGCTGCCACTTTCTTTGATTTTCTTTGCATTGAGGTCAGACTAAATCTTTCTCAAAAATATATTTCACTAAAAAAAAAAAAAAAAAAGAGAAACTTTATATGATACAAAATAAATTATTTAAAATAAAC
This sequence comes from Acanthosepion lycidas, assembly GCA_963932145.1. NCBI lineage: Eukaryota > Metazoa > Mollusca > Cephalopoda > Sepiida > Sepiidae > Acanthosepion > Acanthosepion lycidas. The sequence continues at coordinate 5,298,444 of OZ010610.1, read as the reverse complement.
ATTTGAAAACAATAAGTTGAAATAAAAATGTGTCCTTTTGAAAAACAGGGCATACAAGTCATTTGAGATTTTTAAATGATTATTTATAAGATAGAGATCGATGGCTAATATGAACAGAGATCGATATTTTGATATATTATACTATATCTCACTTTGATCAGAAACAGGCATACATAGATACTCTAATTCTAGGGAGGAGTGCCAATCCAATGAATGTTCCAGTTTTTTGTTTTTTTTTGTCAAGAAGTATCATGCAAGTATTTTTTATCATAACCTTATTTTTAATATTCCCACATCTAAATGTATTGCAATGCAGGTAAAGTGTTATATGGGCAATATTTTCCTATAAATTACTACTAGTTTTAGATTAGATACTAAAAAATGACAATTCACTCCAGAGTCAAAGCAATCATACAACTGGATGTAAAAGAAAGAAAATTTATTTCCCACAAAATAAAGACTAATTTTCTGCTTTCTACTGAAAATTGCCAATAGAAAAAACAAAAGAACTTAAATCAGTTTAAGAGAATATTATACTTAAGTCATTATTTACGTACCTCTTCCATAAAAATCAAAATGAATGAAGAAGATACACAAACATGGTAGGAGATCATAATTTTTCACAAAAACCAGAAATTCTCTCTGTAACAAAACTAAAAAGTCATTTTTTATAAAAATAAATAAAAAGAAGGAGAGGTTTTAGAAATGGAACGTTTTGAAAGTATAGCATCAAATTTTAAATTCTACTAATTCCTAATTAAGCAAAGTCTGAATGATACACTGGTAAAGATTTCCAACCACAATTAAAATTGCCTATACAGTAGATTTTCATGTAATCACTATCTTTGACCAACCAATTTTTCTGCTAATAAAATTTCTAATATTAAAAGTAAATCTGATGAAATCATTGATAAAAATTAATATTCATATTAAAAGTTGTTTCCGTTAGAGAAGTATCTGACTAGCATTTTATATTTCAGTATTGATAACAGGAAATTTTGTCCAATATCTGACCATCATCGTTTCCATTTCAATTCTCATAAGAGAATAAAAGACAATTCTGCATGGATTTGAAACCTAAACATTGCTGTCATTTGCCAAAATACATGGATTTTTCTTGCACACAAAGAAATGTGATATTTAATATTACATGCCACTTTTCTATGCTCTCTCCCTCAAAAAATAAAAAAGTAACATACAACTTATATGTTGTTTTAATCTATTCACCTCAAGCAATGTGATAATGCCAAGGGGCTACTGAGAGTGAAAGAGAATGAAAAGACTTTAGAAGGAACTGGAAAATCAAACCTAAAAAGGAAACAAAGGATAAACCTCTATTCCTGTTCAAAAGAGCGAGGAGGAGTGTGAATCAGATGATAGGTGAACCTAGATGTGTCCTGTAACCTAGAGTCATAAGGGAAATGTATTGCAGCCTTAGCAGAAGTAGTGTGTCTAAGGCAAGATAACCTGATGGAGCCCATCCCACTTCAGGTTGATTTGGAAGTCACAGATTTTCTACTATATCTCAAGGTAAGAGAGACTAGGTTGTCCTGCTACTTCACCCATAGCTGAAGGAAGATGGATTCATGCCTTTTCCAAGGGTATTAGTGTGAAATGAACACAACAGATCTGAGCAGGAACCAAATTATCATGGTCCAAATATACTTTAATGCTAATACATTTGTAGAAAATAAGCCAGCCTTATTAATAAGTGTTTACTCAACTTAGATCAGTTTGAAACAAGTATGTAAATATTACATACTTTATAAAGTGAATAAGATGATGGTCTATGAGATGAATGCAAGTCTTTTTTAGTCATCATGGCATCAAAAGTGACAAAAATGAGATATAATTGACCATTTACCAAATATAAACTTTCATGGTAATCAAATCCCCAGTACAGCAGTTCAGTGAAGGATGGCATGAATTGGGCCCTGGTTATTTCTGCCATTTATCTCCTTCACTGAATCTGCATAACTCTGTTAGAATCCTTTTTATATTGTGTGCCTGTTGGGAGAAATGCAATGTGTCATTTTATTCACTCAAATAGACCATGGTTTTTCTTTGTGGTCCAGGCAATGTCTCAATCTTAATGACTTAATTCAGCCAACTTTGTTGAAAGGTGTGGAATTTCTAGTAGAAAGAAGTGTTGATAAAGGCTATCAAGAATTTATTGATGATGAGAAAACATAAAAGTTACTCTTATACATTTCAACTTCATTAAATTCTTTTCTTTAATCATTGAGAGATATCTAATAGTTAAAATGTTTCCAACTTTGCTGCTGCTAAAATTTCAATGAACACAGATGATCTCAAAAACTGCCTAATGCAGACTGACTAAAGTGGCATGTGTGTGTGTGTGTGTGTTTATAAGGTTAATGGTCTGAAAGATAAACAATTAATTTCATCCCCTAACAAAGAACTTCCTATTAGCATTGCACATGACCCATGCTTCTAAAGTACTTAAAATCAGACACTTTCATAAGGTTTCTATGTAATTCTGCTAGCAAGGATACTAAAATAACATTTCCTGGTTTCATCTGGATTTTGCAGAATTTTGGCAAACAATCACTTGATCACAACTTTCTTGGGGGCCATGGGACTAAGCAGGGAATTTCAGTTATAGTGGATTTTACTGAATCTTACTTGTTTTTTTGTTTTTTTTTAGGTTCAAATTAATATTTTTAAACCAAACTGTTTCATCAAGTTCCAACATGATTAACCCCTCTCCCATATTTTTTTCTTCATCTAAAATCTCTACTTCTTCACTCAGTATTCCCAAGTCTTTCAATACCAAGTCACTAAACAATATTTCATGCCCTAATACAACTCGCTCTAGAGAAATTCTTTACATAGGTAATTTTTTTTTTGTTTTTTTACATTTTCCCAAAATTAAGTACATTAGAAATAAATTACTATATTCTATGTGCTGCGTCACTTCAAGACATAGACAATAATGGCTCTCCACAACTTCCTATTCAGTGTGGCTCTTAGTGTTTCTCCCTGTGCTAATACCCCTCCCCTTCTGTCATCCATTCACACAACTCATCAGGTAAGTGGTTTGCTGCCATCTCCTAGCTCTCTTGTGATCAATATGCCCTATGAGGTTTAACTTTTCTCAACCCCACTTCCTAAAGAATTTCAGTTGTCTTTTCCTGATTCTAAGTGTTCTTTCTGTTGCCATTTTCTTTGACTTTGTTGCTTACTAATTGTATCCATGGAATTTTCAGTATCCTTATGTAGAATCACATTTCTGTTACCTCCAGTTTTCTTGTCATCCGTGGAGAGATTGTATTATACAATCTTGACTAATTGTCAGCAATATTCAATGCATGGATGAATGGTAGACATACAAATGTGTAATATAGATTCTGTCGAGAAAATTTGTTTAGCATGATACAGTGAACCAACTTTCCTAGTAGCAGATCTAGCAATTGATTCAATATAATCTTTCCTCATCATGTCATCAGAAAATTTTAAACCAAGAAGACAAAGTCACTCGCCTGGGGGTTAGCATCCACTATGCTGATGGAAGGCAAAAAATATTCTCTAAGATGATTAAAAGAGAATAGTAACCTTTGCATCTTAGTGGGGTTTTTTTTAGCCTTGCTTGAGGTAATAATTATTTAAAAAAAAAAAAAAAAAAAAAAAAAATTATATATATTAATTCCCTTTACTATTTATGTATTTTTGATGGTTTCTCAACGTATAAATCAATGATCTTTAATTGTAAATCAACTGTACAAGAAAATCACCATGTTCTGGTATTTCCAACATAAAGGGTGTGAATTTCTTGAATTAACTAAGAAATCTTTAAAAAAAAAAAAAAAAAAAAAAAAAAAAGGTGGGGTGAATGGAGATATAATAAACATAAGGAACAGGAAGGTGGGAGAGTGAATTGGCTGAAACAGATTACAAACCTGAACAATTTAGAAATATAACATTTATCACACATAGGTGATCAGTAGTTTATCAATGCCATAAAAAATGGCAGCAGATATGAAATTGATATTCTGTTAAGTCCTTAAGATTATTAGAAAGACTTCACATATGTCTCACAAAATTATATTTTTTCAGTTATTATTGTGTTCTGCTCTTTAATAAACTCAGTCTTTTCACTACCTGGTTTTGTAAAAATCTTGGAACAGTTCACTATTAAGAAAGACACTGTCACCTAGTGTTGCTAGTGCAAGGGAGATAAGTATAGTTAAGCAAAACTAAGAGACATTACAGACAAAAAAAATATACAAAGACACTCTTCTCCACACACTTTCAACAACTTTGAAAGTTCTCTACACAGGTATTAACAAGCTTCTGGCAAAGTTTGATGCAGTTTCTCTGCTCAATTTTATCTTCCATGGTCACTGATGGAACCTCTGTGGCGTGGTAAGACAACCACACTCTACACACTTTCCTTCAAGCACTGCTACAAATATGTATTATTATACATAGATTACAAGTATTAAAAATTGCAGATATTTTTAATTTTTCACTTTAAAATTAAATTTGGTTTAACCATTCTGCTTGCCAGTAATTTATGTTTTAGTCAGAACTAAAATTATATGTACCACCATTTCCTATAACATCAGGTGCCCCAATTTTGTGATAGTGTATATAGGGTGCCTTTCCATTTCTCTTTCCTAAGAACATTGCTTACTTAATTCACTTCCTCCCAAAGCAGCACACAGGCAATGGACTGAAACTAATCTCCCAAAATAGGAGAGATGTGTTTGCCACATGGTTTAGAGATTGAATGGTTTCCAAATACTAGGACCTGTCTCTGAATCCAAGTATAAAGCTAGAATTTAGAATACAGGTGGGCTTATAACACTTGGAATACTGACACAACAATCCTTACACAATTTACCAGATCTTATACAGGCAGCAAAACATCTGCATAAGGATAGAATTTAGAAATGTCAACAGCAGATATGGAAAGGAAACTATGACTCTTCTTACAGAAGGTAGTGAAGGAAAGCAAGAAGAAAGGACTAAGCATCAATTGCAAAAAGATAGAATGCATCGTTGTTAGCAAAAGGAACAGCCCAGCATGCAAATTACAAATTGGAGATACCGAAATCAAACAAGTACAACAATTTAAATATCTGATAACTATTTTGACAGATAATGTGGAGTGACATAGAAATCCAAAGGTGCATTGAGATAGCAAATGATGTCTTTCAAAAGCTAAGCAAAGTATTAAGAAACAGAAAAATATCATTAGAAATAAAGAAAAGAGTACTGAACTGTTACATAACATCCATCCTCCTATATGACAACCTCCTCACATATTAAGAGACTTGAAGCAACATATATGTAGTTCTACAGAAGGATGCTAGCAATATCACAGACCAAACATGTGAGCAACAACAAAGTTCTAGAGACAATGGAAACAAAATGACACATACTTAACCCCAGGAAGAAATAATTGAAATTTCAAGGGCACATAATGAAAAAAAGAGGGCTAGGAAAATTTGATACTCACAAGGCAGATTAAAGGTAAGAGAGATGGGAAAGCAATGCATGACCTACTTGGCGAGCTTGAGTGAATGGATGGTGGATCAGGGTTAAGGAGAGAGAGCAAAAAAAAAAAAAAAAAAATGAACTAAGCGCAACAAAGGACAAGAAATGGTGGAGAGACATAATTGCCAACATCCTGAAGGGTATAATTTTTGTAGGTAAATTGTCCTAATGTAGTTCATTTTCCTCATGAAATTTACTTTCATTTATTTGGGAAAATACTTCATTTTAGAGAAAATTTTAAAGTGAGTGAAGTAGCTCTTCAGTGAGGGTTTTATTAAAAATTTATTTTAAATTGTGCACTAATTTTGTGTCCAGCCTTAAGCAAAAGTGCAGGTCATTTTTAAATAATGCTTTTTATACAAAAGATACACACACACACACATATATATATGTAAGTAGAGCAATAAGTGTAGAGTATAATAATGAAAAAAATTATTTATTTCAAACAATAAATATTCATTCCTCAACATAATTCTCCCATGAATAATCACTGATTGAACAAACATTTTGGAATAAAATTAAACAAATGTTTCCAATATTAATTTATTCCCTCAGTGTGTGCATTATTTGTGTGTTTTTGTGAGTGAGAGAAAATTTACTTTCGTTGATGTGGAGGTATGGTGGATTAAACAATAGTAGCTCAAATTCTGGAAACCAATAACTAAGTTTGAATTCCTGTCAAGTTCATAACTATTCACTGACAAGCAAATCCCCTTGAGAAAGATATGAATCTATCTCTTCTCCCCGCAGCTATGGGTAATTAGCAGGACAGACTGGATTCTATATCTTCAGGTGACAATAGGTCTAAAAGAAGGATAACTCTGAATTCAAAACCATCAAGTGGTCGGCAACTAAACCAGTTCCCCCACTAGACACTGGTCTGGCAAGGAGGGTAAGTGGAAACCCCAGCAACACAAAAACAAGAGCTGTTAAAGGGAGGATAATTCCTCAGGGTTAATTGCCATTCACCTCAATTATGGGTTAAATAGAATCTCTGGTTATTGTACATGGTACTGTGAACAGAATCTGATGAATATGTGAAACAAACTATCTTAACAAAATAAGACAGAATCTGCACGAGGCAGATCAACAAATGATAGAGCTACAAAGGGATTGGGCTTTGAAGGGACAGAACCCCTACTACGACGCAAACATCCAACACAAAAAAAAAAAAAAAAAAAAAAGGACCATCTTGTGATTGAACCTAACCACAACAGACAACTGGGCATTATTCCTTGATGCTTGGACTCGGTATAAGGAGATGTGTAAAGTTACCAACCCAGTCGAAATATGCAACAAATTCAGGCTGAAATCTAAAATTTGGCAATGAAGGAAAGGTTTTTGTCACACATCCGATTCGTTGTGGTCTTGCACAAGTTCACCAGCAGACCTTTCATTCCATATGTCAGGCAGAAGATGAGTCAATCACTCACATTTTAGCAAGGCTATGAGCTCAAGCCAAATTTTGTTCATTCACAGTTGATTGTCCCAATATGGATGGCTGCAAATCAACTACATGTGGGACATGATAGCTAGGCAGATGATTGCAGGACTTGCCAACAAGGAACACCAGAGTCAAGTTTTGGCCAAGGTTGCCAATCTCACCACACTCAAGGAAAAATTAACCGACTCATCAGCCTAGAAATGAAAGTCAGCTTCATGGTTGCTATATTATGTTAGCCCATCAACTTCATCCTATCTACAGATATCTGGCCACAAGCACTGTCTACTTCAACAATCCTCCAAAAAATAATGTACCCAATTCTTCACTGAATAAGAATCCTTGTGCTGGTTGCAGGAAGACATTATGCTCAGGTGGATCAATTAATAGGAGATATTGCCCAGCAGCTAAACTGGTAGATCATAATTGCAGGATTAGGGATCACATAAAAAGGGCTATGCCAGAAATCTAATAAAGCTGAAATTGGAACTACAAATAGATCAACAAAGTGCGAGACAGGTCATGATTCTTTTGTGATGTCAATGAATACTTGTTGCCACTTTTGTAATGCTCATTGCAGTAGAGATATTGTAAACACAGATACAACTATAGTAATGCTGTTAAACAATACTGGTGTCAAATGCCTTCGAATAACATCTGCACTAATAGGACTTGCTTGAAAAGTAACCACTGAAGATAGTAATCTGTAGAATGATCAGTATAGGGGAATAGTAAAGAGATAGAGGATAGTGTAGAGTGATCTGTATAGTAATAGAAAATAGAATAGAAATGGTGATCAATTAGACGCCATGCTACATCCTATTTATGTGTTTCCTTTATGGTCATGTGATCTACTTATTTCAAATGATATCGCCTGCATTTGCTCTCTGTCGATCTATGTTCAAACTCCAGTGTTGGCAGTGACACTTTATTCCTGTAATTTCTTTCCCAAACACTAGTCTGAAAGTTTCCCAACACCATCTGCAGATTAAAATGGAGCCATAAAACCAGTTTAATACCACTCTGGTGCTGTGCATGGAATGGAAAGCAATTTGAAGGTAGTGTCCCAGATCAACTGCCGTCACTGACAATAGAAGGGATTATAATGCATCAAACTGACACTTCATTTGAATGCACCCAGACTAGTCCAATTAGCCAAAGTAGTCATCAATCCTTGCATTTGCTGATACAGCAGCTCAAACTTATTCAAGTGGCCCAGAGATATTAAAACTATTCAGGTTCCCAGACAAGTACCTCATGATAACTAGTCATCAAATACATGGCATCACAGACAATCAACTTCATATAAAGAGCATGTTATTCATGTATATAAGAACTGGTTCAATGGAGACATGAGAGGTGGTGTATGTGTCATGTAATGAGTTGGTCGGTCAACTCTACACCCCCAAAGCGAGTGGAGGTGGGCAGACGCGGAAACTGTGATTGGTAGCTGGCTTGTTAGTGTTTGCATGGGTGAGTTCCTACCCATGTTTGGAACAGGCTGGGGATAGATGTTACACATGTTGGCAGCCAGCTCTATTTGACTATTATTGGATGTAGTCCCTCTCGCTTCGCCATTTGGCGACTGCGGCATCAGCGGGACACTGTCAGCATAATACGTCAATTGGAGTCCATCTTTTATGACCGGGGGCCACCTGCAGAAATACTGACAGATAATGGTGCAGCGTTTTCCTCAGAGCAATTCTCGCAGTTCTTAAGGAAGTGGGGTGTGCGGCTTCGCTTCCAGTATGCCTACATGCCGGTGGGAAACAGCATAGTAGAAAGGAGCCACCAGTCTATAAAGGTGATTGCAGCCAGGAAGCAATGTTCGATCCCCGAAGCAGTTTATTGGTATAATGCAACGCCTAAAGATGGTGTTTCACCTACAACAGCACCGGCTAACATGGTGCACGGCTATCACTTATGGCTGCGAGGCATTGACATCACAATGGCTCTGAGTGATGCACAAGCAAAATACAGTATTGGTGACGTAGTGTGGATTAAGACCCCACACAGCAAGTGTACAAACAAGCTTAGAATGGGGCATGTTACCGAGATTATCAGCCTGCAGTCAGTTCGGGTTGATGGCGTGCCTCGTCATGTTAAAGACTTGCAGCCAGTTGTAGAGTTAAAACCGTCATCAGATGATGAAAGTGACACTGAAGATAGTGCACGAGTAGTGTATTTAAAGTCGGATGGCAGCTCAACAGATGAGAGTTCAGAGGATGAGGACCCTGTCATCCCACTCAGAAGGAGTGCCTGGCAGAAGAGGCCTGCCCAGAGTTGCATGGTGTGCGATCATTGCAGCGAAACACGAGATGAATCTGGAAATCTGCCACCTCGGAGCAAGCGAGTTCACGCATGTGTGGTCATCCCAATGTGTCAAGCGTGCAAGTTGTGTATATGCGGATGCAGCCACCAGACAGACATGACCTTTGTGATCTTATGTAAAGGGCTGGAATGAGAAGGAGGGCAGTTCGTCTCAGAAGTGGAGACTGTGCCCATTGCTACAACAGTAGGAGAGAGACAAAATTTTTTTTTTTCTTTTCTTTTGTGACACATTTCAACACATGTCAAACAACACATCTGGTTTTTACTTATCAGAATCTGCCCTGGAGGACCTACACTTGTTGCCACCCAATTTCCCAGCCCAGACATCACAACTCATTAAAGGGCGCAAAGTAAAAATGCCCTGTGTACATGCCCACACAGAAAACACCATTCCAGCGATGCCTAGTACTATCCTGTTCCTTTCAAAAGAAACCAACATGCACCTACTAAACGATGGATACATACCCATTTCAAGTCTAACACATTTAATACATGCCCACACCAACCCTTACCGATTAAGACAGAAAAGCAATTGGACATTACCTTCATCCCTGATACAATGCTATCAGTGGTCGATACACAGATCATTGTCCCTCACAATTGGGAGAAGAAAGTGAAACAAGATCTCAATTGAAATGTTGCATCAAGTATAATAGAACTGATGCCAGTGGACACTCCTACAACTGGTGCTCAAGTATGGTAGTCACAGAAAAAAAAAAAAAAAATGGATCCCTCGGATGCATGATGGATTAACAAGAACTGAACACTGCCTCCATGAGGGAAACCTATCACACCCTGTCCCCATTGTTCTGGCTCAGACAAGGAAAACAATTATGGAGACATAGAATGGTACCACAGCTTACCGCTTTCCCCAGCCACACAAGATGCCACTACATTTATCACCGAATGGGGCCTGTACAGGTATCTACATGTTCCCCAGGGATTTCATAGGGAGACAGCTATACCTGTTGGTTCGATGATATTACAGTGGACATAGTTAAAAAAAAAAAAAAAAAAAAAAATCTATTGCATAAATGTTAGCCTGCTTTGGGACAGTCTTCGTTCTGGCACACAATGGAATATATAACCCACTGTGGGAAAAATGGGATTGTGTTTAACCCTGAAAAATTCTATTTTGCAGAGAATGAGGAGTTTGCTGGGTTCTTAATAAAAGCTAATGGTGTGAAAACAACAAAGAAACTGACTGAGGCCATCCTTCACTTTCCTACACCCACAAATATCACAGGCATCGTGTCCTGGTTTGGACTGATGAATCAGGTATCTTATATATGGTCCCCTTCCCGGAATTACTGTACTCAAAGAACTGAAAATTTTATTGACCAACTTTTTGTGGAGTCAAAGCAAGTAATCATGTGGAGAATTGATGAAAGAGTCAAGACATTCAAAATCAATAAAATGACATGCCTTTCAATAGTTTATAGTAAAATAGGACTCGGTTACTTTCTTTTTCAAAAACACTGTTACTGAAGCAAACAAATTGTGGTGATGTCACTGGAAAATTATTTTGGCCAGATCTTGCTTTACCAACGACGCAGAATCCTGCTATGCACCAGTCGAAGGGGAGCCCTAGTTCTTGATGATGGGCAAGAATCATGTCGGATGTCTATATTGAGATGTACATATTTGCTAGTGAGTGCTGACCATCAACCACTCAGAAAAATATTCTCAGATCAGGCCCTCAAGAACATGAAAAACCCACATCTCTTTAATTTCAAGGAACATATATGTACAAATTCAGCATTAAACATCACCCTGGAAAAGAATGCTGCACCAGACTGCACTTCCTGGTACCCAGCATGGATCTCAGAGGACTCTACAGAATGTCCCCAAATATTATCTGCACATATACAACAGAAGCGCTAGACGGTCGTTCTACAAAGCAACTACAACTGATGCAGTCAAAGAAATTGACAGTGCAATCAAGGCTGCATTCATATCCACATACAAGCATGATCCTAGATTGACGGCTATCACATGGAATAGAATCATTGCTGTGGCAGCCATTGATGAAGAATGTCAGACTCTGATGGAATATATGCGGACTGGTTTCCTCAAATCACGCCAAGACCTCCTGTTGGTGATCTCTCAGTTTTGGCCCATGTGCAATAAATTGTACTGTGTTAAAGGAATACCAATCAAGGAGAATAAAATCCTTATACCTCAACAACTTTGTACAGAAGTACTTGAATTCCTACATTCTGCACACCAGGGTGTAAATAGCATGCTAGCAAATGCGAGACGACACCTATTTTGGCCTGGTTCCGACACCAGCATCTGATAGACCAGAGCCCAATGTCAGGTATGTAACTATCGACCCGTCACAGCCTAAGGAGCCCTTGATGCTACCATCTAACCCTGAATTCCCATTCCAACAAACCATGATTGACTTTTTTGACTTACACAGTAGAAGTTATGCTATATATGCAGACCTGTACACTGGCTGGGTGGAAGTGGCCCCGTCATCTGGGAAGACCAAAGCAGTATACAAACCCCTGAGGACTTTGTTCTGCACATATGGTGCACCTGAAGAACCTTTTTCTAACAGAAGATCACCCTTTGATTCCCAAGAACAACAAATGTTCCTTAAGAATTGGTGAATACTACCCACAAAGGAATTGCCAGGCAGAACTGGCCATCAATGGAGCTAAGTATGTACTTGCAGATAACACAGATAGCTGTGGTCAGGTGTGTTATGATTGTGCAGCCCATGCTTTGCTGATCCAATTCGACACTCACATTCAGGATCTTGGCTTGTCTCCTGCTTTGATGTTATATGGTCATGTTATCAAAGTTCACCTGTCCTACAGGACAAATACCAGATACGTAAAGAGTGGAAAGACATTGGTGAACTGAGAGAGGCAGCAATGGTTAAAAGACACATGCAAAATGAACACTTAAAAGAAACATTGTCACCCACTTCAGTAATTACAAATTAGCAATTCTGTTCAGATCCAAAATCAAGATGGCACCTAATCTCGTCAGCAGATGAAAACAAAGTCAAAATTATGATCACTGTCCATCATCTATGTAGAATAACAAGACAATAAACAGCACTTACCGGTGTAAGAGTCCCAGCTAGCGTCCAGCTGGCAGACAAAAATAAAGGAGGTTGTAACTTAATACAAACCCTGCAAACTAACTGAATCAAGCTGGTATTTATATAGAAATACCTCCACTCAGGTACCAGCAGCCAATCACAGCCCAAGCAATGGACTGTCCCACTTTAGCACAATGAGATGCTCCATTGCACCATAAATAGCTCTCTTCCTCAAGGTTGGATTACTCTTTACCTCAGCTTGCTCCACAACTGAGTGTTTATCTTGATCACGTGATTGTTCGACATGGCGCTGCGAACAGGATTATTGACACCCGAAAATTGGGAACTCTTCTTCATTGAAGCAGGCATATCCACTGACTCAGCCAAAACTCATGCAACAAGGTTTGCGGATGAGAAGCTGACAATCGAGAGCCTTCAAATGCTGGATCGATCTATGCTTAAGGAGCTGGGAGTCACTTTAATTGGAGAAGCCCTGTGTATCATCAAGCGGGCTAAGGAATCCACCACCCAGACAACCCGTATTCAGGCACTAGCAGCCAAGCCTCCTCATCTCAATCTCGAGATGACACCACAGCAATTCAGGAAGTTCCGAATTGACTGGGATGTCTTTACCAAGATGACGAATATGCCAAGCTCCCAAGCTAATATTCACTTATACAATTGTGCTGATGAAGCTGTGCAAAATGCCATAATCAACACACACCCTGACTTCTTTACCACTGATCCAGATAAGCTACTTGACATGGTAGAAGCATTGGTCACCCAAAGGTCAAGTCCTATTGTCCATCGCCTTGCTTTTGCCTCCATGTTTCAGGATGCGGATGAGCCAATACAAAGTTACCTTGTCCGCCTCAGAGCCATAGCCGTTGATTGTAACTTTACCTGCCCCTCGTGTGAGCATGACCTGTCTGATATATACATCAAGGACCAGATCATCCGTGGAATAGCAAATGACACACTCCAGGCTGACCTACTGGCCAAAGCTGGGGCACTTAAATCCCTTGAGCAAAATATCCGTCATGCTGAGGCATTCGAATCAGCATTGCGAGACCAAACCTCAATGGCCGGCGCTTCAGATACAGCTGCTGCTCGGCTATCAACATACCGCAGACAGAAGGGTACACCACAAGCCAACGAGGGGATCCGTACCAGCACCTATGGCAACTGCAATGTTAAACCAAACCAGCGGGCTTGCTTAGGTTGTGGCAGCCACCAGCATAGCACCTCAGGAACTGGATCCCGCCGGCTAAAATGCCCAGCATGGGGACAAACATGTAGTAACTGTGGGAAGCCCAATCACCTATCGAGGGTATGCCGGGCTAAGAAACTAGCTCAAGCGGTCAGGAAAAGCCCAGAGGCTAATGAAGCTGCCATGGACACACTTATTGCCCACATCACATTCAATCAAACGACAGGCACGTATACATCTAAAGACACATGCCAGGTAAGGGAAATTGATGCGTATGTTGTTCCGTTCTCACCAAAACCGGATCCCAGACAAGTTAAGAATATCCCCAGAAATCACAGCACTAGGATGACGATCTTTCCTGACAGTGGGGCCACCATATGTCTCGGGGGACTTAAGCACCTTCTGAATATGGGGCTCACTATCAACAACCTCATTCCATCAAAAAAAGTCGTTCGAGCTGTGGGAGGCTTTACACTTGTCTGTCAGGGTTGGCTCCCTGTGGAATTCATCGTCCAAGGAAGAACAACTAAACAAGCCCTATACATATGCAAAAAGATTCAGCGGCTATACTTCAGCAAAGCAGCCTGCATTGATGTAGGGATACTGTCCAAAGACTTTCCTAAGCCGACGACTACAATATTACCCCAAACAGCAATGCAACACCTGCCCTTGACAAGCACACATAAAAAATCAGACGCAAGCACTAAACAATGCAAAGTCGAGGGACAACTTCCAACGCGTCCCAAAAAACTCCCTTTTTCCCCAACAGAACAGAACATTGATAGACTCAAGAATTGGCTATTGAATCAATTCGCCGAAACGGCGTTCAAGAACAATGGTGAATTCCCACCAATGTCTGGCCCCAATGCACATATACACCTCAAAGAAGGAGCAGTCCCCAAAGCCAGACATAACCCAATTCCTGTGCCTTTTCACTTCAAAGAGCCCGTAAGACAGGCCCTTTGGGAAGATGTGAAAAGGGGCATCATAACCCCAGTACCCGTCGGCATGCCCACTGATTGGTGTAGCACTATGGTAATTACTGCCAAGAAAAATGGCAAACCACGAAGAACCATAGACTACCAACACCTGAATTCACAGTGCAAACGGGAAACACACCATACGGGGTCACCATTTCAGCTAGCACTGCAAGTGCCACCTAAACAAAAGAAAACGGTGTTGGATGCTGTTGATGGATATCACTCCATCCCCTTAGATAAAGAGTCCCAGCCACTCACCACCTTCATTACAGAATGGGGAAGGTTCATGTACCTGAGGATGCCACAAGGTTACCTAGCATCTGGAGATGCCTACACCCGAAGGTATGATGAAGTAATAAAAGACATCCCCCGCAAAGTAAAAATCGTAGATGACACCCTACTCTATGACTCTGACATTGAAGGAGCCTTTTTTCACACCTTCGATTTCCTCCTTCATTGTGCAAAAAACGGCATCATACTAAATACGGAAAAATTCCAATTTTGCCAAGACACAGTGCAGTTTGGTGGCCTCCAGATAACATCCTCTGGTGTAACCCCTTCTAAATCCATGCTGGAGGCAATATTAAGCTTCCCAATACCAAAAACGCTCACCGATGCCAGATCATGGTTTGGTCTGGTCAACCAAGTCGCTTGGGCATACTCACTGAGCCCAGTCATGCTTCCATTTCGTGATCTTGTAAAACGAGACTCTCACTTTACATGGAATAAAAGCCTCGAGGATGCATTTCAGCAGTCAAAGAAGGTAATAGTTGACTTAGTCCGAAAAGGCATTGCAACATTTCAAAAAGAACGAATAACCTGCCTTGCCCCAGATTGGAGCAAAGAAGGAATGGGCTTCCTACTTCTACAGAAGTATTGCTCATGCACCACTGACAAAGCTCCAGTTTGCTGCCCTGAAGGTTGGCGCCTGATATTTGCTGGTAGCAGATTCTGCATTGATGCTGAACGCAGATATGCACCTATTGAAGGCGAGGCAGCAGCAATTGCATGGGCATTGGAAAAGTGTCGCATTTTTGTAATGGGTTGCCCGAATCTCATAGTGGTTACAGATCATGAACCACTAAAAGGATTATTCGGAGATAGAGACCTTAGTAAAATCCAAAACCCCCGATTATTCAGGTTAAAGGAGAAAACACTCAGGTACAGATTCACCATTCAGTACTGCCCTGGGAAATGGCACAGAGCCTCTGATGCTGTCTCACGTAACCCAGCAGACATATCACAAGCACTCCTAAATGTATTCACTGCTGAACCCTCTCAATCAGACATCATAGAGTCTGACAACATGGATGACTGGGTCAAATCAACAACCCTATTAGCAACATTCGGTGCAAACGACAACCTGGAGCTCATCTCACCAAACGTTATCCGTGCGGCGGGACACAGCGACCCGCAGTACAAAAAATTAATTGAAGTAATACAAAATGGATTCCAAAGGACGCGCATCCTCACTGCACCTGAAATCCGTGAATACTGGGAAGTGAGGCACCGCCTAAGTGTTGACGACGGATTAGTGCTCTTAGATCAAAGAATTGTTATCCCCACCTCACAACGCGCAAAAGTATTACATAGCCTACATTCTGCACACCAAGGTGAAGTTGGCATGAAGGCACGTGCCAATGAATCTGTTTATTGGCCCGGGATGAATGCTTCAATTCGTAACATTAGAGCAGGTTGTACGTTTTGCTCAAAAAATGCCCCGAGTCAACCAAAAGAGCCAATCAATCTGACACCATCTCCTGATTGGCCATTTCAGCAAATCGTCATGGACATCTTCCATGTTGGGAACCATGGTTACTTAGCATGCGCTGACAGGTTAACAGGCTGGCTGAATCTATACCACTTGAGCCACGGAGAAGCAACTGCCTCAAGAATTATTTCGATTTGCCGGGACATATTTCAAACCTACGGCGCTCCTGAGGAACTCAGCAGTGATGGTGGGCCACCCTTCACATCTCTTCCATTCAAGCAATTTTTAAAAGACTGGGCTGTTAAACACAGGTTATCATCTGCTGGTTACCCACAATCCAATGGTCGTGCAGAGCTCGCTGTCAAAACGGCCAAGAGAATCGTAAATGGCAACACAGGAGCACAAGGATCATTGGACAATAACCGTGCAGCAAGAGCCATCCTCCAATACAGGAATACGCCCATTCAAAACATTGGGCTATCCCCTGCTCAACTACTACTCCACCGCCGACTACGTGACTACATACCATCCCACCCCACACTCTATAAGCCACACGCGAATTGGATAACCGCAGCCCAAAATCGCGAGTTAAGTCTGTCCCGGCGGAACGCTCGTCTCATAGAGCAATACAACAGAACAGCACACACCTTAAATCCCCTTCAAAAAGGACAAATAGTGGCACTACAACGACCAACAACCCGCCGATGGGACACAACAGGTCAGGTCATTGAAACCCTCCCCAACCACCAATACCGTATCAGAATTGACGGATCAGGTAGAATTACCTTACGAAATCGCCGATTTCTCAGGAAACTGGATACACCAACAATCCCAGTTCCAAGACCTAGTGCCTTACCCGATACCCCTACACCAGTGCCACAAACATTCGACGCTGGAATAACATCAAACACTGCACAGCCGTCTACAATAACACGGACAAAACCCCCTCGGGCATTGTCCAGACTACTTCCACACAACCAGCCAGGTTTAAAGGAACTCATCCCTCCCCAAAGGCCACTACCGACACGCGATGGGGGGGAAGGAGATGTAGAATAACAAGACAATAAACAGCACTTACCGGTGTAAGAGTCCCAGCTAGCGTCCAGCTGGCAGACAAAAATAAAGGAGGTTGTAACTTAATACAAACCCTGCAAACTAACTGAATCAAGCTGGTATTTATATAGAAATACCTCCACTCAGGTACCAGCAGCCAATCACAGCCCAAGCAATGGACTGTCCCACTTTAGCACAATGAGATGCTCCATTGCACCATAAATAGCTCTCTTCCTCAAGGTTGGATTACTCTTTACCTCAGCTTGCTCCACAACTGAGTGTTTATCTTGATCACGTGATTGTTCGACAATCTATGGCAATATAAAGTGGCTAAAACTAAAGCATAATGTGGCCTAACGGTTGCTTACCAGAAGTAAATGCAGGGACACCTATCCACATACAACATGGCACTGCAAATACCCCAATATTATATGTCTGTTGACCAAAACCACCTCTCTAAGCACTACCAAAGAGTTTGAGCTCCTTACTACCAGTCAGAATGCAGCAAACAGAAAATTACCAACTTGGTATGCTCAAAATGAAAAGTAACAGCCCCTGATCAAACAGATCACCAAAAAGTTAAAACAGTTTAAATCATTAAGGTCATTAAAAAAAAGTAACCAGTAAACCACATCCTAAACAAGAAACGAGGGATAATCCTCTATTCCTGTTCAATAAACATGGAAGGAGTATGAGCTGGGCAATAAGTAAGCCTATCTACTCCTATTAAATTTAAGTTATAGAGTATATGCAAATTGATTATTGGGAAGATGGCCAAGTGGTTAGAACTTAAGTGTTCCAACCATGAGACCAGAGTTTGAATCTCACCAGGGTTACTTTATTAAAATGATAACTTCTTGATAATAACGGCCTGGCGAGCATGTGAAACCACTGGGAAGTGCCTGAAAACCATATTATAGGCTAACCCAAGCCTTGTGAGTGAAACCAAGAAGACAAAACTGTTTGGAAGCAGTCAATAGCTGTGCTAGCACAAAATTACAAATCACTATGACCAACGGTTTGAACGTATTTTTTTCAATCTGTTGATCATTCCAGATTATGTTCTCCCTATACGAGAAACTGTAACCAAAGTCCACTCAGCACAGTTGCAGTATAAATCCCATATTGGCTCTGCGGATGTTGAAGAAACACCAATGTGCCTGAACAGGCCTCTGCAACAGAGATTCACTAGCCACCATTGACGTGCATACTCAGAAACAAGCAGCCAGACATTCTATTATTGTTTACAATTGTGTCTTGTGTTAGATATCTTACAGCCAAATGAGGTGTTTGATGCAAGCACAAATTGCGTTGCAATCAATAATATGGCAGGTTAACCTACATGAGAAAGTAGTGGTTGTCTGATAACAGTTAGCCAATGAAAAATCTCCTGCAACATCACTATATAGTATAACAGACATGAAGTGTTTTAAAAAATTATTTGAACATATGAAAAATAATATTTTCTGTCTGAATTTCTGGTATGAGGAGTTATTATTTGCACTATTGTCTTCATCTTTGTTGTTTATATCACAACCTTCAGCTGGTATGGCCTTCAGTCTACCTCAGGTGTATATTGAGCTGGGTAATCTACAAGGTATATTGAGCTGGGTAATCTACAAGGTATATTGAGCTGGGTAATCTACAAGGTATATTGAGCTGGGTAATCTACAAGGTATATTGAGCTGGGTAATCTACAAGGTTTGGTTTGGTTTATGGCATATCAATGGGTTATTTAAAATTTCCTTTTTTTTTTTCAAAAATGTTAACTGGTAATTTTTTCAGGAATGTATAGCTGGTAATATTTACTTTTTTTTTTTTCAAATATTTTTAGCTGATACTAATTTTTTTTACAAAATATTTCTGGTATTAAAATTTATTTTTACACTTTCATAGTGTTTTGAATCAGGTTATGAGGGTCAACTATTTGCCCATAGCTGGGACCCTAACAGGTTCTACCACCCCATGTCAGGGTGGACCTGGGAACACCAGCAATTAAGAGGTGGTTCCACACTCCTCAAAACCTTTTGATCGGAGGCTTTCCTGTTCGATGTAGTTTATCATCATACCCAGGACATGATAATCTACAGGGAATTCCAAACGGAATCCTTTATTTAATCTACAGGAGTAATTCCACTGCTCATGTATCTTCTTATTTTATTTAGCACTGTTTAGTTATAGCTCACCTGTTTCCAATGAATGCAAGTGCACACTGTCTGACCCAGGGATTGAACTCACAACCACTATGTTCCCAAATTCACAAAGCAACACTTATACCCATTGTCCCATAGGACAATTTGCTGAAATAAACTTAGAGCTCTAAACCTAACCTTCACTGCTGATTAAGCCGCCACTGCCCGTCATGGTCTGACTGCTGCTGCTGCTGCTGCTGTCCATGTTTTCGATTACAAAGATGAGGACAATTGCCCCAATATAGAAAGATTATCTCTATAACACTGAACTCATTCTCCCTTGTTCTAGTATTTTATTAAATTTTGCAAATGTGACACCGTCAACACCAAAATAGGAAATAGCAAGAGAAAAATGCTGGCAATGAATTAAAAAAAAAATCTAATACTTTAAAATGACATTATATGGACAACTGTTTATTAAAGCCTGGAATCTTAGATTTCAGTTTATTTTCTAAGAATAAAGATATTGAAACTTATGCATCATTGTATAATTACTGTATATAGGTGGAAGGTTGGGTAATAAACCAATCTAGACAGTGTATAGCTGCTGTTATTAATACAACGATTTAACCATCTTAACAATGTCAATGATTTATTAAAGTTACAATACTGACACGTAATGTAAAATGGTCCTCAAAAACTTTACAAATAAACAAAGTAATCTCTCATTTGAGAGAGAGTGTGTGTGTGTGTGTGTGTCTGTCTCTCTCTACGGGTCTATATTTGCAGAGAGGGTGTCCCCACAAGTCTCGTTACTGTACTCCCAAAGAGAGCACCTACTCCAGTCTTATTATTGTATTTGCAGGTTTAATATGCATACAAGTTATTTATATATATATATATATATATATATATATATATATATATATATATATATATATGCCTTGAGCAAACTCAAGCACCATTAAAGTTTTTTTTTATTCCTTTCCATCAAAAGGATGCACTCCTTGCATAAACTCCATGACAAGCAAGATAAGTAAGAAAGAATTGGATTCATGAGTTATGCTGTTTTTCAATTGCTTTCACACTTACAATGTAAGTACAGTTCAGCACTAGTAGTTACAATTCCTACTAGCAACAACCGTTTTCAGTTAACTAGAATTGGCTGATCCTAGCAGTTATAGTTGACTGTACCACTTTTTATATACCATCGATTAGTGCATATCAAAGCCAACGTATCAGTCTGTTAATGCTTGCCTATCTATCCAATTGTAGAGCTGCTGCTCATTCCAGGTATTTTGGCAGTGAAGCTTGCTCCTGCATGTGTGTGTGTGTGTGTGTGTGAAAGAGAAAGAGAGAGGCTGAGTCATAAGTCATTTCTGCTTGAAGAATAAAGCTGATAAACAAAAACAGACCTCAACCTAATATAAATCAGTGTGGATATAACAAACTTGGTATGAAAACTGACAGTTACCATGCAGTGTTGATTCCTATGTCTACATAAATTACAAATGCTCTATCTTTGATATTAAGCACTCTTCACCTATAAATGTAACAGATTTTATACAAATATATACAATAAAAATTCCCTGATGCACTGATATTATTAATACAAATCTGATTATGGAACATGAGTACTGTGTAGATAACAGTTCAAAATTGAAAGCAAAATATTTTCAGCCAAAAATCAAACAAAATAAATGGCTACAAATCTGTGGATAGGTTTGATTCGTTTATGTTGATTATTAAACAGATTAAATAGTATAAAAGAAAAAAAGAAGTCAATTACAAGCTCTGTACATCATTTAATGAATACACAGATAAGCAATTAGAATTACGAGGTTAATCTGCCTACCAAAAGATGGAATCTGTATAGTTAATCAAATCCTCTAAATAACGATATATTAACAAGAAAGAAACAAGTCTATATATACATAGATGCACAAATGTATTAAAAAAGTCTTTTTTTATTCATATTATCTATACAAGCTGAAAGCCTGCCCTCAGTGCAAGATTACATTTAAAACAGAAAAAGAAGTATTTTGGCCCCAATAAGAGTCATGAATTTTAATTGTGTATTTACTGAACTACAGTTTATTTGAAAATCATGATTTTTTTTTTTAATTACATTTAATTTGACTGATTTGTTTTCTACAGCTTAATACTTTGCAGGTTATTTAAAGCCAGAAAATATCTTTAGAGCACAAGAATTTTTTTTTTTGCATTAATATGATTGTAGTGATACAAGTTTTACTAATTCACCCATAGTTGAGTGGAAAGAAAAGGTAGATTCATACCTTTACCAAGGGTATTTGCATGTAAGTGAATATAACAAATGCAAAGAGAATTGGAACTTGGCTCTCCAGTTAACAATTCCAAGCCATTATCCATTGCACCACCCATACCTCCAAACTTACAGCACCAAATGGTCATCCATCTAGATGGGCTTATTTAGCAGGAAAACAGAATGGCTTACTTGATACGTAAATCTCGATTTTAAAATGGAAATTTTTTTTCAGATTTGCCAACTGGCATTTTTATTTGTTACTATGTTTGCCTTTCCTAATTTACTGTTGACAGACATCAAAAGAAGTCAGTAATGTTTTAATACATTCCCCCTTACTGTCTCCCTACAGTTTACAATATTTAGGAACAAAGTTTTACGAAGTTGGCTTGATTAAAAAAATAAATAAATAATTAAAAAAAAAAAAAAAAAAAAAAAAAAGATGGTATTGGGGGTAAATTTTGTCTTCTTTGTTTTACCATTTATTTTTCCTATGACTCATGATGACAGAGGTGGGGGACAGCTTATCATTTCAGAACACCAATTTCTATGAATTAAGCTTTTTCAAAAACGTTATTTAATAATTTCAATAAAAGTGACCAAATGTTAATGTAGCTTTTTGTCTCTAAAAGACTTTGTGCAGCTACTTATTTGTTGGTTTGACCACTTTCACTTAATTCTTATTTAGGATCATAGCATTCATCGGAAGGATATTTGCTAGAAACTCATCAAGTTAGATTAAGGGCTGAAGTATGAGGTAAAAAAGTCTATCAAAGCTGGAGAAACTTATCCAATAGGTTGATATGCCAAATTTTTAATTTTCTTGTTTTTTTAACATTTATATAGTTTTACTTTCTCACTAATTATTATAATGAAGCAAAAACAGAAATCTATACTAAAAATGTGGAAAAAAATTGAAAATCTATACTGAAAATAAAAAAAAAAACAAAAAAAAAAAAAACAGAATTACCTAAGACCTGAAACAGAATTAAGAAAAATTTGAAATGGAAAATTGGTCAGTCTACAAATCTAAATACTGACCAGACTGTGTTGTCTAACTTCAGTGATTGTATGGGGCCAGTGTTTCACCTTGATGTGGCTATAAGCCTAATTTAAATCCACAAAAATATCAAGTACCTACATTTTTGTAAGCCAAAATGTTTTTCACTTTTTTCAGCATTATTGCTGAAAAAAAACTATAACACCAAATTATGCTTATGCGAGTCATGTTTTGTCACACAGAAACTTTTTCCCCCCACTTTGTTATACTTCTTTCCTCTAAAATTGTTCTAGGTATATAAAATATATTAGGTTGGTGCAAAAATAATGTCTTTTGAAGTTGAACGTCAAAAAACGACATTATTTTTGCACCAACCTTTATATATATATATATATATATATATATATATATATATAAATAAAATATAATATATATACGAGTTTGTGGCTTAGCTGATTGATGTTACCTTCAGCTTCCTGATCCAACAATTTCATAGGTGGACATGTTCATCCACTCTTCAGCAGGTGTCAGCAATTTACAGCATAACAGGTGTTCCAATAACTTGGACTGACTTTAAATGTGAATTTAGTTTAAGCGGCTAAGATTTTTTTCTTTTTTTTTTCAGATTTAACAACTTAATTCTTTGGAACATGGAACAATTAACAATCAAAACAACATGTTAAAGTTATTGAAGCCTATTACAAAAATGGAGGTTGAAACAGAAATGCAAGGAGGTGTTCCCAGGTCACATCATCTGTCGAAACAGCAAAGTCAATTGGCTACCACGATTGTGCAACTTGACACCTTTAGATTTCTTTCTTTGAGGTCATCTCAAAAGTAAGGTCTATGCCAACAAGCCAAAAACAATTCAATAGCTGAAGGATGAGATAATAAATCATATTGGTGAGATCAAGGGTGCAGAAACATCAAAAATTTTTACCATCAAGTGGAGGTGTGCCGTCGAAGCTTTGGCAAACATTTGGGCAATATTTTTCACACATAATTGCCATGACTAAAATAACATTGATCCAATAGAGAAATAAATAAAATTTACACCAATAACACTGATTTATTTATTGCTGACTTTGATCCGCCCTTTATATATAATAGCTCTATCACAGTAATGCTTATATTAATTCATGAACACTAACAATACCTTTATTTCCCATTTACAAAGTACAAGTCTCAAATAAAAAAAATTCAATCTTTAGTCATTTAATTTAACTAGTTTCCCCCCACAATAACAACAATTTTCAATGCGGAATGTAACTAAAGACTATCATTAAAGTTAGTGGAAAGTGATAAGTAGAAACTGTGTCTATATATACAGAATTAAAATGTTTTATAAAAAAAAAAATAAACAAAAAACATTTATGCAGGCACATCATTCAACATTGGTAGAATACATTATCAAATATCTGTTGAATGAATTCTATAATCACAGTAAATATGTATCTGTTGAATAAATTGTAGCCATATCATAGATTAAAAAAATGTCTAGTTTTTAATCATTTACTAGCAAAAATTTAAATTTGTTCATGAGATTTATGTAAGGTTTTGAAAATAGTAAAATACTAAAGAATACTAATTGTATCAATAAATCAAATAAGCTTGGCAATTATTAGCTGAATTTTGATCTGAAACTATCACTGCATAATGACCAGAAGATTTTCAGCAAGATGTCTACATTATGGTTAAACAAAATGTGATCAATACAGAAACATTAAAGGAAGGTAAGAGGCATGGTGGAGTAATGGATAGTGGCTCAGATTGAGGAATCTGAGAGCAGAGTTCAAATTCCAGTTGAATCCATTACATTCACTTACATGCTAATACCCTTGGGAAAGGTATGAATCCACTTCTCCTTCCCTCCATGGGTAAATAGCAGGACATAGCCTTGGGTGACAACTGGCCTTCCGCAGAAAGAAATGGCAACCTACTGCAGGAAAAAATCTGCCTAGTCAGTCATGTATTGAACGATACATGATTACCTAAGCATGTATCATGCATGGTACATAACTGACTGAAGTTCACTAACAAAGATTATGTAGAAAAACGTTTATAAAATAAATGCATTTATTCCATCATTAGGCTATAGATTGTTAATTGATTTTTTTTTTCTATACAGTTTATCAACATTTGCCCAAGTTATTTAAAAATCAAAACATTTTAGATTGTAACAATATTACTTTTTTGCAAATGAATATTGCATTAACAACTTTTTGAGAATAATGATTTCTCCAGATAAGAGTCCAACTATTTAAAACATAACTTTGGTGGGTGGTGGGGGGATTCATACCTTTCCCCAAGGTTATTTGTGAGTGAATGAAATTTAAACTCTGCTGTCATTAGGCTATAAAATTACTGACGTGCCAATGTAACTAATTCAATTTCATTATATTTTCTATGAACAGTTTGAAGTGAATAAAGCCAAACTGATTTTTATTAATAGTGATCATTTGATTATAATTTAAATAAATAAAAATATATCAAAGCAATGACTAGCTACTTAATTTGCTGCTTTGATTATAAACCAAACTAATCTCTGAGAACAAACAATTCTAACTGTTACTACTTGTAGACATTCTGTAAATGGTAAGGGAGCAAGAGCTTACAAGTATTTATATGCTTGCTCAGTTGAACTAAAAAAATCTTTTTTTTAAATTTAAAAAATAACAAAGACAAAGAACATGAATGATAATAAATCCATTTTGAATGATCATGAAAGACTTTGGATCATTAAATAAAAAATTGTTAATTCCTATTTACTTTCAAATATAAATTATTTGATAATATAGAAAAGTGACTATATTTATTGATCATGCATCCTAATCTCACATATTTAAAATAAGAGATTTCATTGTCACTGTAACATACCTTGTGCTGGTAAGAAAGTTGCTAAGACATTGCTTTTTACTAACATTTCATGTTAGTTTTTTTTTTTTTTTTTTTTTTTCTAGATATTTTATTGAAAAAGGCAGAAAATGACATGCTTGATATCTGGTGAAAATTTTGTACAACTGGAAATTTCACCTTATCTAAAAAATGTTTTTTTTTACTCATTTACTAGCATATTACCCATCAAAACTTAGAGATCATATATGGATTGATCATTCTGCCTTGTATCAGAGTATGTTTGGATTTTGTGAAAAGTGTTATAAAATATAGTATGGCTGCCTGTTCATATCCAAATAAGCCTGTTTGTTACAGTAGCAGGTTAATCCCTGTTACAGAAACCTGCTCAGGCACATTTATGTTGAAAACCTACAGAACCACCTGGTGGTTTATACTGCAACTATGTTCTGTGAACATTTTCTTGAAGAAAGTATATAATCTGCCATGATCAAATGTTTGAACAAAGCAAGTATGCTGAAGTCCTTGGTCACAAGGACTGTGCTAGTAAAGCCATTGACAGCTTCCAAACCGTTTCATCTACACAATTTTATTTGCATGGCTTTAGTCAAATTGTGGTATACTTTTCAAGCAGATCCCAATGGTACCACATGCTGGGATTGCATCCCTAGGCCAATGTTATAAAAGACACCTGCCTGAGATAAACTGGCTATGGTGGGATTTGAACACAGGACTCATAATCAGAATGTTAACATTCTAACAACACTGCTACATGCCCACAATCTTATTTTTAACAATTACAAGAATAACAAATATGACCTGTAAAAAAATTGTTTTAAATAAAGTTTTGAATACTTTTCATGTCCAAGCCAGCGCGTTCTCATTAATCCCTACAGACCCCCCTCTCTTCAAATCATTTATATTTGTATATAAATCTTTTGAAATTCAAATTGCATTTATTTTCATATGAACTTTACTTCACATGAACCGTTCTAATAAATATCAACTGCCTTAGCAGTGGTTTGAACTTTGTTCTCTAGTTAATTATTTCCCTCCATCAACTCAGTAGATTCCAACAGGTGGCAAGAGGTTTGTCAAACCTGCTAATGAAAATGGACTGAACAATTGGGTCCAAAATATACCCCAACAATTTCTACTTATCCAGTTCTTATCTGCCTGGGAAGCTTATACCAATTCTGGCTTTTATTTGTTATATTTACCTGAAACTGATTATATGTAGAGAATAAAAACTAATGAAACAAAAAGAAAAACTTTGATGAAATTCTTAGTGATGAATACAAAGATATTAATTATCATAGAGCAGTGTTTCTTAACTGGTGCACACTAATGTGCCCTGAAAGGTAGACAAGTGCATCCCAAAAGTAATTTATGAATTAACTTTATTTTTAAAAAGCTTGTGACACCAAGCACATGATTTCCATATCTAAGTCAAGACATTGTCATTTGACATTTTAAACTGGATGCTAAATTCATTGATCTTTAAGGGGATGGATAATCCTTTCACGAGGCATATAAATCAGTCATTATCAGCATTTCTCTACAAAAAAAAAATTTAAAAAAAAATAAATTTAAAACAAAAAAAAAAAAAAAAAAAATAATAATTTAAAAAAAAAAAAAAATAATTTAAAAAAACAAAAAAAATAATTTAAAAAAAAAAAAAAAAAAAAAAATTATTTAAAAAAAAACAAAAAAAAAAATAATTTAAAAGAACAAAAAATAATTTAAAAAACAAAAATAATTTTAAAAAAAATAATTTAAAAAATTTTTTTTTTTAATTTTTAAAAAAATAAAAAATAAAAAAAAATAAATAAATTATTCACAAATCCCTTTAAATGGAAAAATGTACTGCTAATCTTTGGAAATGTGAAACCAAAATTTTATGACTAATTTTTCCCTTATTAAAATTAAAAGTGCACCCCAGAGTTTTAATTCTGACATAATAAAGAATGAGAAACATTTTCCTAGACAAAAACAGGATATGTAAAGTATTAGTGATGGTATACATGAAGTTAATGGGGAAATCTGAAAAAGTATTTGATGGTATAGAAGAAGATCTCAATAATATTACATGATGGTATAGAAGAAATTGATAAGGAAATCTGAAATAGTATTAGTGATGATATACATAAACTTGATGAGGAAATCACTTTGGAAGAATATACTAATGATGTACCAGAGTTATTTGGTAAAGGATGATCAAAGACAGGAAAAATAATGTCAGTAGAAGAAAAATGCCTAAATTATCAATGAAGTATTTTGGCCATTTTCAGGGTTAGTATAATAAAAGAAGCCATAATTGGCATAACCATCCCAAGCAGATAAGAACTCTGCCATATTCACAACATTTCAACCATTGTATGGAGTGTCCTCAGGTGATATACATTGGAATTTCAAATCTAAGCCTTTATTTAGTCCACAGTGGTAGATTGTTCTAATTCCACATGCCATGCCTTTGGATATCTCAGTTTCAGTTAATTCCCCTTGGAGCCTCAACTTTCCAAGTTTTTGTTCCCTCAGCTGTGGCCAGGTATTGAACTCACAACTCTTTGGATCAAGTCACTTTTAGGACACCTCAACCAACATTTTCATCCCCAAGGATACATGGTCCAGTGGATAAAAGCATCAGTTAAGAGATTAGAACAATCCATCCCTGTGGACAACATAAAGGGTTTGATTTGAAATTACAACGTATATATTGTCAGAGCGAACAATGGCAGAAACATTATGAATATGGCAATAAAGATGAGGACAATAGTCCGATTAATATAAATAGTTATAATACTTCAACTTAGAAATACAGACAGAAGAAAATCTCATTCAGTAAAACAAAATCAGAAGAAAAATTCCTAAAGTAATTATTTTAGGGATTTTTTTTTTTTATCAATACTTTACACATCCTGCTTTTCTTTAGATAATAAATGTTTCTATTCATTACTAAGACTAACAAGAATCAAAATCCATCTCTTGAACCAGATCTTAAAACGACGAAAAATACATTTAATGAGTATTTCATAATACTAGCTGAAATGAGAGTAACAGTTAACTGTGCAGAAAATGGAACCAGCATGTCAAGTTCAAATACCAGCTGAGGCAATTTGTGTTCATTTCATGGTAATGTTTCCTGCAGACATGAAACGGAAAGATT
Organism: Acanthosepion lycidas; assembly: GCA_963932145.1. Taxonomy (NCBI): domain Eukaryota; kingdom Metazoa; phylum Mollusca; class Cephalopoda; order Sepiida; family Sepiidae; genus Acanthosepion; species Acanthosepion lycidas. The sequence goes on along the minus strand of OZ010610.1, from coordinate 5,269,702 downwards.
ATATTTAACCAGTTGCTAAGCTTATTGGTAAGAAAGTTGGTTCACTGTGCCATGCTATACAATTTGTCTACCATTTGTCCGTGCATTGAACATTGCTGCTACATTTGGTCTGGTGCTTCTATACATTTAGAGATTCTTGATAAAATACAAAGAATCTGCAATGTTACTGGTCCTTACTTTGCATCCTGGCTTCAGTCACTTTACCCACCACTGTATTTTCAATAAATAATTTCATGGTAATTGTTCCGATGAACTTTCCTCTATGATACCTAAACTTTATGAATATAAGCGCAGTATTAGATTGTTCGTAAGGTTTCTTCATTTTACAATTGAAATGGTTAGATGTAACCATAAGTTCTATGTTGATAGTTTCTTCTCTTACTTTTGTAGAACTCTCTTCCAACTTTTTGCTTTCCAGTCAACTTTGGTCTTCAATAATTTAAATACAATGTCAATCACTACCTTCCATTTTCTTAATTCCTGTTCTTTCATTGTTCTCTCTCCTTAACCTTTACTTCACCAAATTCTTTCCAGAATTGTTACCCACCTGCTACTGCATTTTTTTTTTTTCTTTTTTTTTTTTTTGAGCATTTTTTTTTTTTCTTTTTTTTTTTTTTGAGGCTGCAAAAAAACACGAGCACCTACTGTTTTAAAACTGTTATAACTTACTTTGTATTGTGTGTATAGATTTTATTTTTTTATATAGTAATAAAAGAATGGATGAGTAATATTATTATGTTTTGCTTACATGTTTTGACAATGAAAACAAAAAAAAATATTGAGACACAAAAAACAACAAATACATTAACAATTTAATATACTAATTTATTACTCCTTGTGGATTTCTGGGATACAATAAGAAGCAAAATGGCTAAGAAGGCTTTCATTTTGTCAAAACTAACGTCCTGCATGTTTAAATACAAGTAGACACCTGTATAGCATATTTATTCATCTTGTTAGCAAATAAAGTTATTATTTCGTCGTTTATAAATAGACAAAATAATTCACCTTCAGAAAGGCTATCAGGTATATCGATAGGAGCAGTAGCTTCCACAAAATTAGTCAGCCATGGATGATAGTAGCTGCTTGGTACCAAGTGGTCATCATAACTTTCCTCGTCACTAAAATCATTATCATCTTTTATCATCGACCATTTCACCATCAATATCAACATGAGTAAAGCCTTCAAAATCAAAGAAAAACTCCTGAATAAAGGCTTAATCGGATGTTGATGCAGTCATTTCTTTTACAAAAAATTGTGACAAAATTAACGTGAGTTTAATCAATGTTACATCATATCAGAGTGTAGAAGAATGGCATCGGAAAAAGGAAGTTTAGCCTCATTCCAAAGCTATAGTCAGCTATTTGATGCTTAAAATATCAAAAATAACAGTTGACAAGTGTTTATTTATAGCAACCTTCTTGAGGCGACAGAATGCATCTATAGCAGAAAAAGGAGAGAATCCCACGGCAACAATTTTCACCTCCAGCTAGATAAAGGTTATGGTTTTATTTTTTAATATTCCCTCACAAGCAGTGACTCCTTGTTTCTTAGTGGCTTTATTGCCTTGCTTAGGTCTAACGTAATAAACCCTGCCTGTTGAAGCTCTGTCCTGTCTCTCCGGTGGTTCCGGCCGAAAAGTAAACCACCCGGTCCTCCCCCAGTGAACTGAAGGAACCACCACTATCCGCCACGTTGTGAATTTTTGATCTGAACAGCAGTATTTCGATCCCTCAAATCGATCCGGAGGTAGGATGAATTAAATGGCTGGGTATTACGCTGAAAGGAACTCACTATTCATGCAAAACTGTCGTCGTAGCCACAAAGACATGAAAAAGAAAAAATAAGCAACTCTTTTGGTTCCTGTACAAAGAGCCCTTTTTAAGCCACTGTTTTTATGTCACTACCGAAGAATTTACACGAGCACAAAATGTCGTAACGAGGTTCACTCGTTTGGAGTCGGAAGCGACAGAGAGAGAGTAGGAAAATTTCTGCCTAAACAATTTCAGCTGATCTAAGGGAAGTAATTTGTGGATCTTCGTCTGCACCCTACGACATAGCAGTCTGCTTTCTCAAAGCTTTGTTGACGAAGTTATCTGGATTTGTACGGGTTCTATTTCTATCTCTTGGTTCAGATGGGTCTTCTTGACGCAGGACAACCAACAGACCAGACCAGCAAATTCCAACAAGCCATCTCTTCCGCGTTCCGATCTGCGATCGGACTAACTCAAGCATGCAGGCAGCTTATATAGAAAGAAGCGGAGCTAAACCATCTTTAGGCACCGCCCCCGAATTTAAATATGCAAATCGCCTTTGACCACCATGCAAGCTTTTCTGGTCCCCCAAAACTCAGCGGGAACCCAGTTTTCAAGAGATACTAAAATCGGATTCGGACCTCCTGCTGGGTCTTCTGCAGCCAACGCCTACTTAAGTTTTGCCAAAACCACTTATCCCGTCTGGTTGAATTCTGCCATTCAGACCACCCAAAAGTCCAATTTGCCATTTATCACAAACTTTACTTTAACGAATCCGTCTCTTAATCACTTTGGAATTATTACATTTAATTAACTAATAACTCAACCCCAGAAACAATTATTAAGAGAAAAAAAAATAAACTTATTTCTGGAATTACTGCGGAATCCCTTCTACCCAAGTAATTAGCCCCTTCATCCTAATTCTTTAGCACTGTTGATTACTAAATCCACCTCGGGATAGAGTGTGTGTGTGTGTGTGTGTGTGTGTGAAAAAAAATACTAGAGGACTGATTTGAGTATCAAAGCAAACTAGACTTTCTAATTTTGGTTGCAACAAGTTAAGGAAAAGGACAACTCTTAATGTAAAACTGTGCAAACAGTAACAAGAAACTTTTCCACACTCTCCCCCCCAAAATAATCATTTTTAAAGGAAGCTATGAAGTGATATGACAGCAAATGTCCTGAAAGAAAAAGTTATTTGAGGAAGAGCTGAGCTTAAGTGCAAGACCAAAAGTGTTGGACATAAAGTTAAGAAAAAATTTAATTGTTATAATGGCCCATGTTGGAACATCACTAACCACTACCTTATTAAAATGGAACACTTAATCTATTTGGAAGCTACACATCAAAGCAACTAACAAAGATTGCATAAGATTGATTATTCTCAAGTAATGTCTTCATTTGTTTGAAGGATTGTTCAACAAGGAACCTCCAAAACCAAACTATATAAACTATTTTTGATACATTCAATTATTCATAATACTTTCTCTATTAATTGTACAGCACTATTTTACATACATTAACCAAACAGCCAGTGCTATCTTTGGCTGAAATTTATAAAAACATTAAAAAATCTTTCAGGAAAATAGGTTTCTCAAGTTTCCTGTGATTGCTCTTTGTAGTATTTATGAGGTTTTTTGCTCCTAACCTTTTGTTTGAGAAGGTGTGAAGAATCATGTCATTTTCTCTTTCAGTTACATTGACAGCGAAGCAAGTGCTACTAAAGTTAGCTTTTATTCATTCCTTGGCCATCATCTCTAATAATAATGGTAATATTAGCTGTTTCTACCATGCTATTGTTAGTTGAAATTTACAAAATCTTTCTCTTAAAGCAATTTTTCAGGAAAAATAAGTTTCTCAAGTCTCATTGCTATATTGATGATACCCTTAAAATGAATTGGCTAAGGAAGAAAAAAATACAGGAGATTTCCGAGTGAATAGTATCGTATAGTATGCATTTGCACTTAAATGTTGAATGGAGGAAGATCAAAGGATATAATAATAATTAAATGCTAATTAAGTACTATTATTTACTTATATGAGCAAAGCTATCCAAAGTAATGGACAAGCGACAAGACAGCTCATGCATCTGCTACAAACCTACAATTGAGAAAATCTTTAAGAGAGACTTGTTAGAGATACCCAATAATTAGCTAATTAATGACTACCTAATATAAGGAATCATTATTATTGAACAGAGAAAATCTACCTGTATAAATCAACCATAAAAGGGTAAAATAACAAATGTAATTAAATAAATGAAAAGAAAGAGGGGGGGCAATAGAAAACATTGGTTAGGAAATACTGAAATTTCTAAATTTAATTTTTTTTTCTCGCTATGTCTGGGTATATGATTTAACCAAGATTGCCTGGAGTCTAACAAATTTTAAAATTTCAGCATACCAACATTTCTAATCTATGCATAAAAACCACTGGATGGTAATCTGGAGGGATTACTAATTGGATAATAATTAAAATTTTCAGAGGAGCAGACTAAATGGGTGAGAGGAAAATGGAAAATGAGTTAATAATTATGTTTTAAACAATAAAATCAATTTAAGAATGATTCCAAAGAGAATCAAACCTAGAATTAACTAGCCAAGATTCAGTAAAATTGAGCAAAACCAAGGTTCCCCACCCTATCCACTTCACACCAATAAGAAAAAAAACTGGATTAATGTGTTGTCCAAATTTTTTGGTACCAAGAAATTAATTTTGGAGTTTTGCTTGCATTCTTACTATCCATCCAAAACACATATTCTTACAGAAGAGGATGACCCAAATTCTCTTAAACAAAGAAGGGCCATTTGGGTTATACCTAAATCCCAAATTTGGAGTTTATATTAATACTGTCCACCCAAAATACCATTATCCTTACAGGAAGAGAGGATTGAAAATTCTTAAATGAAGAGAGCATGTGTTTATTAAAAGATTCCCTAAGAACAGGAAGGTCAGAAGGTGAAGAAATTAGATGTATCAATGCCAAATTTTAGTGTGTAGGAGGGTCACTATATAAATGAAGGCCCACAAGGCCTCAAACACACATGGAGAGTTAGGGACAACAAAGACTAGTCAGAGATTTGCTCCAGTCACATGGACAGCCATTACCTTACAAGAACACCTCCACATTTCCGTGACCATAGTGATTACAGACACATGCAGAACAGGTAATCTTGCTTCCATATTTTATAGCAATTACTACTAGATTTCTCAAATCATCATCCAGTGAGAGGAGTAATTAACTCTTCAGTAGATAATGGAGACAATTAATTAATCAGTTTTTATATTCAATAAACCTGTTAGAGTTATTAACAGTGTTTGTCATTTTATTATATTCCATCTCTGATTCTTGATGTCTCTCAACACAAAGAAACAAATTACCATGGCCACATGCAAGAATTACACAATCTTATCTGTGGTGCACAATGTACATTGGGTTCATAGTAGATCTCTCCATCAAGCCCAATATTGTAAGATTTTGGGAAACCTGAATCAACTTTATCAAGGCAACACACCAGCCCCCAACTGAGGAGGGAAAAGAAAATCTGGATGACCTATAAAGTTGGTGTTACTTGAAACAGCTAGTAGAACTAGTGACTGAGGAGAAGATGGAGACTGGAGAGAAGAGGTTGACAGAGAAGCAGATTACAATATCATCAATCACTTCAAAAGTAATATCAGAATATAAAATTGTTGTGGCCTTGTTAGGGCCAGAAATCAAAACACAAAGAGAGGAATTGAGTTAAGTATATTAACAGAAACATTAATACAAACAAGAGTGTTACAGCAAGAATGTTCGATCAGACTGTCAGAAACTTCCCTCTCCAAAAGGAAGTACATGCTCCTATTTATAGCTGGGAGAGTCCATGCGTGCATGGGTAAATTACCATAACAAAGATCTATTCGGAATGGGCTAACTTCAAATCCAACAGACATTAATGGCTTAAAAATATAAATAAATAAAAATATAAATAAATAAAAATATAAATAAATAAAAATATAAATAAATAAAAATATAAATAAATAAAAATATAAATAAATAAAAATATAAATAAATAAAAATATAAATAAATAAAAATATAAATAAATAAAAATATAAATAAATAAAAATATAAATAAATAAAAATATAAATAAATAAAAAATAAATAAATAAATAAAAAATAAATAAATAAAAAATAAAAAGCATTCTTCCATTCTCACCTGAAGAAGCCAACATAAAACACAAAGGCAAAACTGTCATTCAAAAGCTTTTATGCTCCGTTACATTGCAAGATATCAGTACATTACAATAGACCAAAACAAGACAAATGTATTATTTTATTAACACGGGACCACATATAAAAATAACATGGTCATCCCATTAGAGACCAAGACAAGCTATTGGTCTCCTTACAGTCTGTAGTAGCTGCAAATCAACACACTAGGGATGGTTACATAGCAGCGGTTTGTCATTCCAAGAATCTGGCAAGAACAAATACACCATCTAAATGATTGCTACTGCTGTATGGTTGACACAACTACATAGAAAAGATCACAAGATAAAAAGTAACAGCACTTTCCAGACCATTTTCAAGTGCTCCAATGCCACATGACAAACAACTACCAGTTCCAGCTTGTCCAACTTTGGAAGCAATATGATTGTTGATTATTTTCTATGGCTTATCAACCCTTTGTAGGTTAGTTAAAGCCAGGAAATATTTTTAGAATGCAATTTATTTATTTTTTTTTTTTTTTAGATAATAATGGCTTAGTGATACAAGTATTAATTAAACCATTGAAGGGAAGAGAAGAAGGTGGATTCATACCTTTCCCAAGAGTATTTCAGTGTAAGTGAATATAACGAAACCAACTGGAATTGGAACTCCAATTAACAATTCCAAGCTACTATCCATTACACCACCCACACATTCAACCTTACAGCACCAGGTATTCCCAAGTGTTCAACCATCTAGGTACTGACCAAGCTCAACATTGCTTAACCAGTGAATGGCTGGAAACTAGTGTTTCGATGTGATGTAACCGTAAGCATGTTTTCAGAGTGTCATTCATGGAGACATTTGTGATGTCAACAAACACTTATTGCCCCTTTTGTAATGTCAATGAATACTTGTCATCCCTTTCGTAATGCTTGTTGTAGTAGAGACTTTGTAATCGCAGATACAACTACAGTAACGCTGTTGAACAATGCTGGTGTCAGATGCATTTGAATATCACTTGCACTAATAATACTTTCTCAAATAGTGATCCGAATAGCAATCCATATAGTGATCCCTTAGACACCACACTAATTCCCATATATACATTTCCTTTACCATCATGTGATTTACTTATTCAAAATGGGATCACCTATGTTTGCCTTTTTGTGATCTGTATGCAAACTCCAATGTCGGCAGTGACACTTTATTCCTATATAACAGACTTATCACTAAACTGTAAAACATCTTCCTGTAAGCAAAATACTATCTTCTTTGCCTATTTAGATCTTTAGTCTCCATTTGTTATATTTCTACTTTAGCTTTTTATTTGTTTTATTATTGGGACTAAACTAATCTCAAGTTTGTATTTCTTTCTTCTAGTTTCACGCTTTTAGCTTCCAATAAAACTGCTCATGAACACAACTGTTTTCAGAGTTTTGATTACCATAAAGATGTTTATTTGGCTGTGTGAGAGACAGATGCATATTGGAAGGTAGTACATTAACCAGATTGTGTAAAAGCTTGCAAAATAACAGAAGACAAACATCATTAATTTTAAAACCTTTAAACCTTAATGCAACCCAGAAATAAGTGTATACCACAATTTATCAGTGTATAATACATACCCCAATTTTCAGAAAGAGGACAAGTTCTCCCAACCATGCAATATAAGCACTATGAGTTTGCTGAGTACTTATAATCTTCAGTTAGATAGACAGTAATTTTATACTCCTGTTTTAGGTGGGAAAGGTATTGTCTTATGTACATGGAGGAATACCCTACATTTTAGTGGAGTAAGTGTAGTCATTCTTTGGTGGAGAAGTTAATGACTTTTTTGATAGTCAACTGTTTATTTGAAACATTATAAAATTCATATAAAGTTTTTACCATCAGGACATTTAATGTTAGAGGACTTTGTGAAAAAAAAATAAATAAATAAAATTATTGGGTTGGCATGTTATAACACTGATGTAAATTGTCTCCAACAAACCAAAATCAAAAAAGGACTTGATAATAATATCACAGTTAGACGATCTAATAGCTTTGAAAACAGACACAAAATAATATGGGAATGGTTTTGTCATTGATTCCAAATGGAAGAATAACATCCATAAACATTGAATAAAAACCATCATATTTATATAGTGAACAAGGACATTAAAAGAATGATCAATAAAATTCCAAATGACATTTAATGTTAGAGGTCTTGTACAAAACAAGAAATTATTGGCTCATGATGTTGATAGTTATAAAATTGATGTATATTGTCTCCAAGAAGCCAAAAATCAAAAATGGACTTGTTATCAGAGTTAGACAATACAATTTAATAATTTTGGAAACAAATATTATGGACAAGATTTTGTTATCAGTAGCAAACCAATGAATAACATCCACAGACTCTGGACAAACAACCATCATATTTATACATTGAACAAAGGCATTACTGATAAGAGTTAGTTACAAAGTAGCTGAAGATGAGTTGAAACAGCTCTCATCATCATCATGACTATTCAGATATTACTATCTAAATAAAAAGACAACTGTGGCATAATTTAAATGTATTAAATTACAGGAGGAGGAAAGAAGTCTTTGACTGTTTTGAAGTCAAAACTAATGCATAGAATTTAAATTGTTCCCTTCCTTATTGATGCTCTGTTTTTATAGTGAAGGCAGATACCATTTCTTGACAAAGGATGTAACAGTGGATTACTTCACATTTTTCTTTTTTCAAGTTATTTGGGTTTTGCGTTGATCCCCTGACAATTCAGCTGGACACAGGTTTTGATTGACACTGCAGTGTATTGGAAGTTTGTGGATTGGTTTTGTTGGAATGGTTGTGTTTCTCTTAATCAATGAGGTCATAACACCACCAGCAGTTTCAATAACCATTGAGAGTGGTACCACATCAAGCAGCAACAGGTCTTGAACAGCTTTATCTCTCTCACCAGAAAGGATGGCAGTTTGGACAGCTGCACCTTATGCAACAGCTCTTATTTAATTCTTTTTCATTGAATTTTTGAATCTTGGGAATTTGAGTAGAACCACCAGACTCAAGTTCTGGTCCACAAATGTGGGTGTGGGTTCCTGTAATTTTATTATCTTGTGTGTATATAATATGACCCAGTGTTTCTGAAGCTAAAAATGGGATAAATTATATCCTTGGGAATAATACAACCTTGTAGTACAGCCATTTCTATGTAATTTTTTTTTTTTTAAATTGTACCATTTTATCCTTCAAAATCTCAATATCATTTATATATTCCATTAAAATATTTAATTTTTCAGGATATTAAAGAATAGAAATTAACTGGATGTTTAGCCTTTGCTGCTAATTTCTGTTTCAAAACTTATTTTCAAATTTTCAGGGAAAGGTGTTAATTAGGCATCTTAATACATTATCTGTTAAACCATGGAAATAAAAAAATGTTTTTCATTAATAATGAAGAGAGAAACAAATATTGCCAACATATCAAATACCTTTTGTAAACAATCGATATCAATATCCACCTACTTTGTGTTTTATTATCTATTGTGCTGAGTTTATTTGCAATCTTGTTGTTTCGAATAAACTTTTTTTTTTTAAGCTGAATAAAAAGTTTCTGAAAATGTGTACTTGTGTCTAAAACACCTCCCTTTTTTGCCTTTCATTTCTATTCAAAATTTATATTATGCACAAGAAAATGTAGTAAATACAAGTATTGATAGTCTATGTTATCTGAACCAACCATGTATCTCAACTTCAAATGTAGGAGACAGGATTCTGTCTTTTCTCTAAGAAAAAAGAAATAGAAAGGAAAAAAGAAATAGAAAGGAAAAAAGAAATAGAAAGGAAAAAAGAAATAGAAAGGAAAAAAGAAATAGAAAGGAAAAAAGAAATAGAAAGGAAAAAAGAAATAGAAAGGAAAAAAGAAATAGAAAGGAAAAAAGAAAGAAACTGAAAAACAAAAACGAGGTGGGGGCAAAAGCAAAAAGAGGTCTTAAATGCCATCAAATATGATGTCCTTCATAATAAATAATGTATTATTATTATTAGAATGTACTAAAGATTTAACATTTGGCAGAATTTATTAAACAAATGTCGAAACTGATTTACTCTAATCATGACAGAGACCTTTTTTTTTTTTTTTAAAGTGCCATGTCCCTTCAGGATGTGAGACATGATGGCTCTCCACAACTTTCTATCTCCAGTAGCTCTTAGAAAGGTTTTATAATAGCCCAGCCTTAGTGATTTGGAGCTTGGTGCAAAAAAGGTAAAGTTCATTCAAAAGGCCACAAATGAAGGAAAAATTCACTTGTAACATTGGCACTTAAAAATTCAATTACTGAATTTTCCAATTTTTTTTTTCTAAAATTTCTTCTAACAAGTTTCAACAAACATTCAACCTGTGTGTGAATTTAAGAAAAAAAAAAAAAAGTAAAAAGGGTATCATCTCTGTTTTTTAAAATCTGAGGAAAACAAATTGTTATACAATTAATGTGTGTGTGTGTGTGTGTGTGTGTGTGTGTGTGTGTGTGTGTGTGTGTGTGCACATATGACTTTTGAGGTCAAAGCAAAATTTTCATATACAACAGCAGGTAGGGTAAGGAACACTGACTGCTGGATCAGGAGAAGGTGGGGTTTCTTGTGTCTTTGGTGGTTCACCTAGACATAATGCATGCAACAGTTGGCTTGGAAGTTGACTGCTGGCTTTGACCAGAGGCTGTAGCACTTTAACTGATTAAAAACAATCTATTCAAAATCACAAGACATTGGAATTTGACATTATATATATATATATATATATATATATAAAATACAAGTAAAAGGTTCTTCATTACTTAGTTGATTGAAGTTATGTTTAACATCCCGACCCTCTGGGAATCCCCCCCATCCACTTGACTTTCTTATACTTCTCAATTTTCTTTTTTTATATGCACATTTCATTGGTTAAGTTTTTTTTCATAGTGCCTGTGTTTTATATTACACACACACACACACACACACACATATATATGAGAGAGAGAGAATTATGACTGATGTAAATGGTTTAAGAAAGGCATTGACTGAAAAATAAAGGGATTATTAGTGGTCAGGAATTAATGCAAGTGTAACCAATACAATTGGCTATTATTTTTTAAATAAAAATAAACAAATACATTAAATATATACAGATACAAAGACTCTAGTATTCTCTATTGTATCTTACAAGAAAGATCATCCAGAATAAATAATATACCATCCAGTAATTAATATAATGGACATATGTTGTAACAAGGTGATTGTTATGCAGGAGTAAAAGAATTTAATATTATTCTCTTGCCAATATGCAAATATTTACATGGTAAGCACAACCATAAAGAAGGCACCTCCAAATAAAAGTGAAACCTAATGTTTAAAATACATTTTAAAATTGAAAATTTTTTCTTGAAGTTTTTAGTCTTAATTCCAAACTAATAGATTAAATTTAATATTTCCAATAAGCAAAATACTTTGCTGTATTCCAAACCAAATTCAAATCAATTTAAATGATTTTTCAAATGAATCTGTCAACACAATTCTTTTTATTAAAAGATGTTTCAAACACAAAATATACTTTTTTGAAACTTTATTTGCAAAAGATTAACTGATTTAAAGTTTAATTAATCTGAATAAAACTAATATTAATTTAAGTTTAGAATATTGCAGAAAAGCATTTAACACAGAGATTGGTGTTTTATAAGGTATTAACAAATTAAAATTTTAAAAGATTTTAAAAATTCCAATTTTTTATTGAATTTTAGCCACTTTTGCTTTATTTCTACAAAAATAAATTTTTCTAAATTTCATTTCCCCTACTAGTTTATAGTCACAAGAAAAAAAAAATTTTAACCAAACTTTCAAGGGTTCTAAAAAGATTAAAAAAACTATAATTTAATAATCCAAAAATCCTTTAAAGATTTTGTTTACACTTTATTATTAAGTTTTGGGCAAACCATAGAAAACAATATTTGTCCAACTTTTTCTTTTTGCTATTTACACCCAGGTGGGTAACAAAGCTTAACTGATTTGTACCAACTTTTTCTTCATATACTCATTTGTCAGAATCAGACCTAACAGGATGGTATTTATCCACCTCCTCACAAAGTTACATTGGTGATACAATTGTTTTTAATGTGGGGTGGCCATACATGTACATCTAGGTCAAGAACAAAAATTGATTGTCGTCCGGTCCTTGTGACCACTATTATGTTGGTGTTTATATTCTGCCAACACTCTCTCTTTAGTTCAATGAAGGAGGTGGTGTTGTTGGTTTGGAAACCCTTGGACTAAGTATACTTTTATAGCTTTTGTTTGAAGACAGAAACACCTGCAGAGAGGTGAAGATACATACTATGCATTATTCCTGGCCCAAAGGCCATGACTACATACATAAATGCAATATTTATACAATACTGGCCTAAATATTCTATAAAGGTCCTCTAAATTTGACTTTCTTTCATTTTTTATTTTATTTATTTTAACCTATGCTGAACTGTACATTCAATAAGATTTATGGCCAGATAATCATTAAGTTTTATTGAGAGCTTTTCAAGTTTGAAGTTGCAGGGAAAGAAATAAATCAAAACCCTTTCAACATGACAGAGAGGGACTTTGAAAAATAATTCAGAAAGCAAGTAACCTTCACAATTTTGCTATCTACTTACAACAATAAATCTATTTGTCATTAAGTCAGATATTTTAGTTTTTAGATTTTTTTTTTTTTTAATGACATTTATTCTGCACAATTGAATAATTCTTATTCTATATGTCATATCTTTTTAAGTCATGGCTCTTTATCCTTTGGAATTGTTAGTAAACATCTATCTTTTTGTTATCTCTCCTACCCCTGTTCTGTCATCCATTCACACAAGGTGGTCAGATAAGTGATCCACTGCCTCTCTCTGTTCATCTGCCTTTGATATGCCATAGGAGTGTAAAATTGTTCAAGCATTCCTTCCTCGTTAGGTGTCCAAGAAATTTCGGCTCTCTTTCTGATTTTAAGTATGTCCTTTTTGCTTACCTTTTTCTTAAAATTTTATTGTTGCTTATACAGTATTCTCAGCATCCTTCTGTAGAACAATACTTCTGTTACCTCCATTCTTTTCTTAATCCATGAGAGGATTGTCCAGTGTTCTTCTCCATATCAGAGGATTGATATTACATATTGGTTCAACAGTCTTCTTTGTTTCTAACAAATTTTTCCTGTTTCTTAATACTTTGCTTAGCATCTCATAAGTTGATTCATGTTGTTTTTGAATTCTTAAGGACTGAGTCTCTTGCCGAGTCAGGAGTTACATGTGTTGTGTGTGGAAAGTCAATTTCTGGTGGCTTGATGTTGTAAAGTGTTTTTTTTGGGGTTTTTTTAAATATATCTTTTAATGACTTCTGTCTGCTTCATAATGTGGCTGAGTATTACAAACTTGTTTTCAACTTTGGTTGTACTTTCTTTTTTTGTTTCCTATTATGGATCGATAACCTGTTTCACTGGTGCAAAATGCCTTGTTTCTGTTGGGTCATAAGTAGAACAGATAATAACAGATGTTACCAAATTGTTGATTGAATTATTTTTCATATTTGTATCTAACCAGTAAAAATGGTTTCAAAGTTCAAACTCTCTAATAACTTTTTGATTGATTTCTGTTGTGTATTTGTGTGTCTCAAATATACAGATATAAGTTTGGGCTTCCTAGCTGAACACATTTCATTCCAAGCTTGATACACTGATGCACATATCTGTTGTTCAATAGCATTGGTAGAGTAGATGTGTGTACATTTAGAACTAAAACTTGTACTTTACTATGAAAATTTGAAAGTTTATGACAGCAGTGATAATCAACCCTGAATTTATGAGTTTAACATTGTGAATTGAGTAGTCTATTATCATTTTCTCTTTCTCCTCCTCCCGTTACATTATGATTCAGTCAAAATATGACTTATTACTTGTTTATAGATTTATTATTCTAAAACTCTCTTAACATTATTGGACACAGCTTTACATTAGGTACTTCCAAAGATTCACAAAAAAAAAAAAAAAAAAAAAAAAAAAAATCATGCACAATGAAAAAAATACCCAAAACTTAAAGTGTTATCAAAATCTTTAAAGGATTTTTTGGTTACTAAATTATAGTTTTTTTAATCTTTTTAGAACTTTTGGTTAAAAATTTTGTTTTTTCTTGTGGCCATAAACTAGTAGGGAAAAATTTGAGTGTCTTTTTACAGTGAAAAACACCGATTTGGAAATTCTTGCAAAATCAAATAATTATTGGATTTTAATGAAACTTTTAGGACTTATTCACAGATGAATTAAATTATTTCAGAAATATTTGTATTTTAGAAAATATTGATAACAATTTTTTTTTTTTTTTTTTTTTTTTTTTTTTTTACATGTGTTACCCCACCCACACACTTATTTAATTTTATGAAATTTAGAAACATTTATTCTTGTACTGCTTAATTACATATATTAGTTATGAGGACAAGCCATTGGAGAATTAAATTATCAATTTTTTTTAGCAAATATTTTTTCCATGAATAATAGATTTTTACAAGAATTGTTTTCATTTATTTTTTAGATTTTAATTAATTTCTAAAAAATTAATTTATGGTTCACTAAATTATTTTTCAGAAGAGTTTATATACAAGCAGACAATGAGGTTGACACAAGGTGTTGACAGCCCGTCTCATGCTTGAACACAATCTTCAGGACAGTCTCTACTAGCACAGTCTTTTCAGGCTATCAATGGCTCCTGATTAGTTTTGTTTACCCAGTTTCATTTACAAGGTTTGGATCAAGTCCTTCTGCATGCTGGGATCATCTCCCAAGCCAACACCATCAAGAAGTCACCTCCCCAACAAAGTGACTATGATGAGATTTAAACCTGGATCTCACAGTCAGATCTCTAATGTCCTAGCCATACAACCAAAATATAACCGTCTCAGATTTCTCAAAAGGCATATTTGCTCAGTTTCATATCAAAAACATAAACAAAGCAATTCTGAAGAATTAATGGATTTTAATTTTAAATCCAACATTTTTATTACTTCAAACATTGTTTTTAGTGGATACTCAATTTTAAACAGTATTTATTTTGCCTACTGGCCTGTATACTAGAGAAAACTTATTAAAGATAGCAAATAAAAGTTTGCTTGATTGTGAAGCTCTTTGTGGCTGAACAAGACCAATGCAAAAGCTTGGTTTGGTCTGTTTTACGGCATATCAACCTCTATGGGTTATTTAATGCAGACAAAATTTTTATTGTTGATAAAAAAATTTTTTTAAAAAATCTACTTCTGGTAATAATTTTCCTTCAAATATGTATCGCTGGTAATTTTTTTTTTTTTTTTTTTTTTTTTTTTTTTTTTTTACAAAGTATTTTGGATATTAAAACCTATTTTTACACTTTCATAGCGTTTTGACCCCAGTTTCAGGGTTAACTATTTGCCCATAGTTGGGACCCTAACAGGTGCTACCACCCTGGGTCAGGGTGGATCTGAGAACACCAGCAATTAAGAAGTATCTTCATGCTCCTCAAAACCTCCTGATCAGAGACCTTGCTGTTGGATATAATTTATCATCTTACCCAGGACGCAACCAATGCAAAAATTGAGTTCAGTAGGCCAAAGTCTTAGAATTTTTTTTCCTTAATAATTCAGTGAGAAAATCTAGGTAAGTTCCCCAGAGGGGTTTACTTATGACAAAAGCAAGGTAGCTAAAAGTGTTTAGTTATGCCAATCACATGTCACCTGAGTGATGAAACCAAGTATATAAACAAAA
Organism: Acanthosepion lycidas; assembly: GCA_963932145.1. NCBI lineage: Eukaryota > Metazoa > Mollusca > Cephalopoda > Sepiida > Sepiidae > Acanthosepion > Acanthosepion lycidas. The sequence goes on along the minus strand of OZ010610.1, from coordinate 5,253,977 downwards.
CAAAAAAAAAAAAAAAAAAAAACAGTAATAAAGAAAGCCAACATTTTAAAAGGTATGGATTTATCTATGAAAATGATTGCAATAAGGTGTGCATTTAATTTTTTTCATTCAAGAATTCCCAAACTCTTCCAGAACAGAGACGATGCAATTAAAGTCTAAAATAAGATTAGAAATTTAAAAATTCACTAAACTTAGTAGAGCTATATAATAATGGCTATTACAGATTTTACAAGTATTTTATTTGAACTTTACCAAATTCAAGTAAACCTGAAAAAAAAAAAAAAAAAAAAAAAATCAATCTGCCAACACAAACCTAAGCTTACACTTTACTCAAAAATAAATGGTCTTTGAAATTAAGCGACTATAAAAAATAAACACATAGAAAAAAAAAACACATTAAAGAAAAACAATTTCCAACAAAAGCAATATAGATATAACCAATTTATTAAAAAAAAAAAAAAAAAAAAAGGCAGGGATATTTGTCAAAAGGGGGTCTGTTCATTTATTCAAACATATTAGTACTTGGAGGAAGTGGGGGCAAGAGTACAAAGAGTTTCAAGCAAAAGTTTTTCAGGTAAAATTTTCTGGAATCTCAAAAACTTTACCCAAATAAATGTCACATTGATAATATTCGTAGATTTTGTGGCAGGGTCAATATTCACAAAACTTTATAAGCTACAAAGAAAGAAATTTAACTTTGCCAAAAAAGAAATAGAAGTATTTTCTAAAATTCAAAAAAACTTGTCTATCACCATTTTTTTTAACTAATATTCACCTAATATAAAGCCCAAGAGCCACTCAAAGTAGAGTTACTGAAGGAGTTTGTTGTATGAGCAGTAAGAGTAAAAAGCACTGTTTATGAGGACATGTGGAAAAGAAAACAGTTAAATCTAGACTTGAACAGGTTAAGATTGTGGTGGTCGAGAAAGCATCTTCTTGGGATTCGGTTCCATTGAGAAGCATTTTATGAGAAGAAGCTATTCAAGTGAAATTTACTTCTCCCTTTCATTGGGGAGAAGTAAGTTCCACTTGAATAGCTTCTTCTCATAAAAGGGAAGGAAGATTGTTTTGACTGTGTGTATGCATTATGGTAGGTCTTAGCTGTATGGGTTAGAGTTGATAGAAGTAAGGAATATAGTCCTTCTGAATATTTTTGTTTTAAAAATTACTTCACCCCGAAGCAAGGTGATAGTACTACTAGAATTAATTAGGGTTACAAGGAGTGAAAATGAATGTGAATATTGAAAACAGGGAGGATTGGGGGTAAATGGCAAAAAACGAACAGGCTTCAAGACAGATGGCAATTGACATTGCATTTAAAATTTTGAAGATTGAAGTTATCAGAGAAGCAAGAAATCAAAAGCTCTGATCAGGTGGGATGTGCAAGAAAAAAAAAAAAAAAAAAAGAAACTGTTAGAGTTGAAATCACAGTTGCATCTAGCTAGTTCAATAGAAAAACGATGAGACCAGTCTAGTAGCATACTTATGTTTATGGAGACAAATAATTAGTATGAAAATATTAGTAGAACAGGCTGAGGGAAGTCACCCCATGCTATGTCGGCGAGAAAGTGACTGGGGATGAGATGCCTAGTCAGAACAGATTGTATAGCAGATGCTTCTCTGGATTTTATCAAGAATCTCAAGATGCACAGTAGGAGCACCAAATATGGCAACAGTATTCAATACACAGATGAATGGTAGATTTATAAATGTGAAAGTTGGATTCTGATGAGAAAAAGTTTTGGCACGACACACTGAATCAACCTTCCTTGCAGCAGATGTAGCAATTGACTGGATATAATCACTCAACTTCATGTCAGTGGAAAACACAAGGCCAAAAAGCATAGAGTGTCACTTTCCTAGAGTTCAGCATCAGCTATCCTGATGCTATGCAGAAAATACTGTGATTAAATGAAGGCAATTTTGTTTTGAGGACATTGAAATTTACAAGCCATTTCTTGCTCTAGTTAACCACTGATTGGAGGTCCTTTTCAAGAGCAGTTACCAGGTTACCTAGTAGTAAATCCGACAAAGGCAAGCGTAAATGGTAGTGTCATCTGCGTAAATACCTAGTTGGGAAATGATGATACTGTGGAGATCATTGCTGAAGATCAGAAACAGCGTATGTCCGAGGAGAGAGCCCTGAAGGACCTCTGTGTTAGCATGAAATGATCTGGAAGCATGGCAGTTCAATACAACCTTCATTAGTCGATTGGTTAGGAATGACTGGATTAAGCCAGCATGCCAAACCCTGTCGAACACCTTAGAGATATTTGCAATTATTGATAGATAACTTTAGAGATGGTCGTTAACATGTTGATGGTAGACCTGGCAAAACAAAAGCTATACTGTTTGTCTGAAAGAAAGTCATGCAAGGTAAAATGCTCAAACCTGTTCTGCATTGATTAGGGCCTCAAATCAGTCAGTTATGTGCCATACATAATACACACTTAGGCGATCATGTATCTTTCAATACGACGAGGCAGATTTTTTTCCCCCCACAGTAGGTTGTCATTTCTTTCTGCGGTAGACCAGTTGCCATCCAAAGCTATAGAACCCAGTCTGTCCGGCTATTCCCCCAAAGCTGGGCGGGGGAGAAGAAGAGGATTCATACCTTCCCCAAGGGTATTAGCACTGTATTGTAATGGATTCGAATTGAATTTGAACTCAGCTATCAGATTCCTCAATCCGAGCCGCCATCCTGTAATACTTTGTCGAAAAGATGTACGAGACTAATAGGGCAATAATTGGAGGAGTCAGAGGGTTCCTTAGAGTTCTTAAAGACAGGAACTACAGAGAAGGACTTCCAACAAGGTAGAAAGCAGGAAGTAGTGAAGCATTTGTTGTAAAGTCTGAAGAAAACAGGAGCCAGCTCAGGAGCACATTTCTTTAGGAAAACAGCAGAGATCCCTTCACATCCACTTACCTTGTGTGGATCTAATTTTGAGATGATACCAGAAACCATTGACAGGGTTATGCATATGTCACTCAGTGTAACCTCTGTTCTAAAGGGGAAAATATGGCTGAGGTACTCCAGATGAGTAGAACTTTTGGGCAAACACTTTATTTGCAATGGAAATAACAATAGTGTAGAAAGAGGCCTGCAACATTTCATCTGTAGGATAGAGGTTGTTGGGTAAGAAATTTGTCACCCACAAGGCTGCATAGATGCTATCAAAACTGGAAAATGAAGACTAAGCAACTCCAGCTTAGGTATGGTATCATTACTCTATTTTCAGCCTGATTCATGTCTAAATTTATACTGACAGGATGTAATAAACCAAAACTCCATTTCTCTGTTAATCATTTTCATCTACTTCATATGAAGGACCATTGCTAATTATAATTAAGGATAAAATCATTAACAAATTTCAGAGTATATTTTATAATCTATAGGTGTACCCGGATTTAACATAAGACTGCACCGACAATTAAGCACAATTATTTATCTAGAAAGGGGAAAAAAAAAAAAAAAAACACTCATTACAAATGCGATACAATAATGACCTCATTACCTTGGGAAAGAAACAGGTAGAGAAAGAGATAAATAATACACAAGTGTGCAATGTTATGGCTGGTTTAAGTGAGGGTCATAAAAGACTATTTTAAGAATTATCTCAAGATTTTAGTCGTCATAAAAGTACATATTTTTTCTTTGATCATATAGCAATGTAGGAGCCAAAACCTGGACTTGCATATTATATTAAAGATTACCATAAAGTGTCATGATTGATGGCCACAGATTTCTTAAGAAAAGAAAAGAAAAGAAAAGTGCAATCAATAAAATATTTGAAAAAATTAATTCTGAACAATCCTATTTTGGATCTAGTATTAAGTGTTTGCTCTGAAATGGGATATTGGAAAATGATGTTCAAGTTTCTATAAAATCAATAATTTTAGGTAAAGTTCAACACAACTGCTTTACCATATGAATGGTAATATTAGCCATTTCCTTATATAGACTTTTGGCATTGACCAAACAGCCAGTGCTACTTTTTGGTTGAAATCTTTCTATTAAAACAATTTTTCAGGAAAATGGGTTTGTGTCCGCTCTTTCCAATATGAATAGCAGATTCCTTCCTAACCATTTATGTGAAAAGTTGTGGAAAGTCAACATCTTATTTCCTCTTAGATTTACATGTACTATTCATTTTAGTTGTTGCTGTTGTTGAAAGTCTTCAAGTGATATAGTTTGTTATTTGGTAAAGTTCTTTGTGATTCTATAGCACCAGTTTCTGAGGTTTGAATGAAGAAGGGTCCTCTCTAAGGCTTTACAGGGTTCATTCACTGGAAGCCATTTTTAAACAATCATCTGAGAAAGTGTTTGTATACAGTGAACAGTTTAGACATTTCTAAATGGACTGGAGACCACGCATGACATCCACGCAAAAGCAACACCAAAACCTCATCAATTAGATTAATTCCACCTTACAGTTAAAAAGGTATTATTGCAAGTAATGAAACTCAATTGACTGTATCCTCATACAAGTCTACTCTGGCCTTCAAGATTCATGTGCTGAAAACTCTGAAGGAAAATAGCACCAACAACAGAGTTGTTCTTTTTATAATACATACACACTCTTGGTACTTACTCTTATTTTTTGGTTTTCCAAAACTAAAATGTTTTCCTCTTCTGGAAATATGTAATATACTGTCACTTGAAAAGATATTTTGAATATAATATAATCATGAAACTGGTATACCAATAATTGTTTGTTTTTTTTTTGTTGTTTTTAATGAAATCATGAGAATTGCTAATAAAGAAAACAGAAGAATCTACAAAGTTAATGGTCCTGACCTGGGCTTCAACCACCTTCCCACCACTGTAACCTAGCTTTCCTGTGCCTATTCTACACATTTTCATGGTTATTGTTTTGATAAACCTTCCTCTTTGGTACCTCTTCAAAAATTTAAGTGCAGTAACTGCTAGATTTGCACTTAGGTCTCATCATTTTACCATTGAAATTACTAGTTCTATTTTCTATAGTTTCTTCTCTCACACTTCTTGCATGTGAAACTCTTGTGTTCTTACTTTCCTGTCAACTAAGATCTTCAAAAATTCAAATGCAACATCAATCAGCATCTTCTGTCTCCTTGAATCCTATTCTTTTATTATCCTTTTTTCTCAAGGTTTTTTTTCAATTTCATCACTTATAGTAACTCCTTGCATGTTTGTGGCTTTATCATCTTGTTTGTGGCAAAATAACAAGTTAATTTAGTAAAGATCATCCTAGATTATGAACCTGTAAAGAAAGACATGTTATCTACAAAGCCAGAAAAGAAAATAGTTTGGTTTTTTTTTTTTGGTTTTTTTAATCATTTCACTTCAAGCAAAATGTGATAATGCCAATAGGGAGGTTACAGGAAATGCAAGAGAATGAAAAAAAAAAAAAAAAAAAAAAACTGAGAAAAAACAATAAAAAAAAAAACTGAGAAAAAACAATAAAAAAAAAAAACAGGATTAAGGAATTGCCGTTGCATTTAAATTTTTGAAGATTGCAGTTGGCAGAGAAGCAAAAAATCAGAAGAGAGTTCCAAAGGCGAGAAAAGAATTCTATTATAATAGAACATACGGTTGCATGTAGCTAGTTTAACAGTAAAATCAGTGAGACAGAGTTGCCAATCTAGTAGCACACTTAAATTCAGGCATACAAGGCACTAAGCAGAAAAGTTCATCAAAAAAATTGCCATGAAAATATTTGAATAAAAGACAGAGAAGCCACATCACGTTGGTCAGAAATTGACTGAAGATGTCAGGTCATCGTTGATTACATAACACACATTGAATTTTGTCAAGAATCTCAAGATATATAATAGGTGAGACCAGATATGTCAGCAGTATTCAACGCAAGGCCAAATGGTAGATCTATAAATGTGCAAGAAGGATTGACAGGAAGAACTGTCTAGAATGATACAAGGAACCAACTTTCCTAGTATAAGACCTAGCAATTGATTCAATATAATCTTTCTACTTCATGTCAGTGGAAAATGTGAATCCAAGAAGGTGCAAAGTGTTGCTCTCCTGGAGTTTAGCATCAGCCATGCAAAAAGTGGTTCTCTGTGGTGATTAAATGAAAACAGTTTTATTTTAGAGACATTAAAATTTACAAAACATTACTTGCTTCCAGTTAACCACTGATTGGAGGCCCTTTTCAAAAGCAGTTGCCAGTTTTACTTTGTCAGATCTGTCAGACTATAACAATCTGTACAAAATGGTTATTTAAACAAATGGGGGACTCTAACCCCCTCATATATCAGTAGTGATCTCTACAGACTATAAAAGAAAGACTATGAAAAGAGAAAACGCAAATTTTCATAACAGAAAAAGCAGGTGCTTATAATCACAAACATGATCATTGTGGATGGCCTGAAGATTGTGTTCAAGTATGAAGCAGACTATGGCTACTAGTTATTGACCTCAGTGTCTACATTTTTTATATATACATATATTTTATAAATGACAGGAAAGCCATGATTTCCAATGTCCTGAAAGAACACAGCACATAGAAGATTATCAAGCTTAACAAATTAGATTTAATGTTACATCTGAATATGTAACTCCAAGATGGTGCATTTTAAAAGCTCAGTTTAATTAACATTGGATGAAGCATTAATTATTAATAGGTATTATTCTTTCAAGATAGTTCAGTAATGATTCAATTTCATGCATCACTTAATTCAAACTGTAATCAGATAAGAAAGAAAAAACATTCAACAAGTGTGTATGTATATAAAGTGAACATTGAAGTCAATACTCAGAGGCGACAGGCTGTTTCATGCTAGACGCAATGGTCAGGCCTGACAATTGCATCTAGCATGAAACAGCCTGTCACCTCTGAGTGTTGACTTCAATGTTCACTTTTATATTTATATATGCTCTATTTCTAATATTGAGCACTTTATCCCATAAATATAGCACATCTTAAAACTATATTTCTTCATATATATAAGAATTTTTGCAAAACTTTTTTCATTTCTTTTATTATTTTTTTTAATTAGAATAATTTATAAAGTTTTAAACCTTTTAAATTTCTGTATTAGTATATATAGGTCAAGTGATATTAAGTAAAAACTATACTTGCTAATCCTAAATGGAAAAGCTTACTACAATTCAGCGACCCACAATATTTTTAAAAGAATTTAGAATTTATTTTTGTGTGTACAAACGTACCGATTTTTGAAAATACAGACGTCCATACACAACATTATCTGAAAATAAGAGTGATAACTATAGTAAATTTAAAGTCAAAGTACCTAAAATTCAGAAAATATTTTCCCAATTTTTTTTTTTTTACTGGGTAATTAAAAATTATATAAAAAATGCGCTCACGTTATATTCTGCAAGTAATTTTTACAGATATGTAAAATAAAATAAACGCCTATCTGCACGTTAAAAAAAAAAAAAAAAAATTTTCATTTATGCAATATTTTAAAACTAGAAGTAAATAATATTGGTTTCAACTTTCAAATCAGATTCAAACTTTAAATTAGCTGATATTCTTCAAATAAAGCTTTGGGAAAATTTTATTTTTAAAAGATTTTTAAAGAGAATTAAATTACATTATTGTTAATGTTATGACAGGTAAAAAAAAATTCATTCCATTCAATCTCGGTTAGTTTACACCAAAATATTTTGGTTATTGAAAATATTCTATTTAGCTTGAAACTAAAACTAAATTTTTTTCAAGAAATATTTTTCATTTTAAAAATTCGTTTTAAACCAGATACATACACAAAGATTTTCTTTAAAAAAAAAAAAAAAAAAAAAAAAAAATGAAACGTTTCAAAAATAATTTTATTTTTGAAAAAGCCCTGGAAAGTTAATTTAAAAAAATCCGATACAATCTGTTTTGCAGAAATTTCCTAATACATGTGAGTTTTTCTTTTTTGTTTTTTTTCGTTTATTTTTCCAAGTACAAAAGCTACATGTTAAAACGCAAAAAGGAATTTTCAGAAATCACGTCATGAGCGTATTTGTTTTGGCTTCCGTTGGGAGAATTGATTTACATCGGAAACTGGACTTATCCGTTAACTTTTAGTTTTAAAATTATATTCGTGATCTGGAGTGCTTAATGGTTAAAAAAAGGCTTAAAAATCCAGTGATATGAAAAAAAGATAAATAAAATTATTTCTGATTGCAATGCTTTTGTAGTTTTGTACACCACCAACAACCAATTAATTTAGTTAGCATTTTTAAGGATCTCTTTTTTACTACATGCACGCAAAAAAAAAAAAAAAAAAAGTTTTTAATTAAAAATAAGGAGCAGACTTCATGTGTAAGGAAGAATAAATAGGTCAATAAACTCGAAACCTAAAAATAAATAATAAAGCAACTTAGTGTTCAACATCATGAAATCCTTGTTCATCAATACTACACTTACTGACAGAACACTAACACTAACAATAACAATAACACTTCACATACATCCAACATTAAAAACTAAAAATTTAGCTAACCGTGTGTAGTACTAGTGTTATGGAATTACTGATCCATAATGTACAGTTTGTACACTGTAGTGTACAGTGTACGATAAATCATTCGGATGTTTAAATTTTAGAAACCTCCATAATTAATTAAAAAAAAAAAAACAATTATTAAAAAAACTGACTTTCTTAACTTCAAGAAAAAAAGGGGTTTTTTTGTAGTTGTGTTAAAAAAATCTTTTTACGCAACTTTGCCTCGGCTGACTTAAAGATCCATAGGAATTCCTAGACGTTTTAGGTGCATCCTCATCAAAAGGCAAAAAAAAAGAAAGAAAAATGAAACAGAATGATAATGATCTCATCATCATTCAAAGGAAATACAACACTACCTAAATGGCATAAAGTTGAGCACTAACTAAAAAAAAAAATCGGAAACGAAAAACATGCCCCAACCTTTAATATATGTATATAAAAAAAAAAAAAAAAAAAAGATTTTAAAACTCAGCAATAAATTATTCAAAAATGTCTTTATAGATGGAAAAAGAAAATATTTCGTGCGTGAATGTGTGGGTTTTTAAATGATAGGCTTCCTTTAAAACTAAACAAAAACTGCAGAAAGAAGAAAATCATAAATTTGTATTTCAATTTAATTTGGATTACTTTTTTTCTTTGCGTAATTTTGAGAATGAATGAAAAATAAAATCCGGTTTAACAAAAAAAAAACAAAAAAAAAAACACACTAAATAAATAAGAAAGACGGGCTAAAAATTTAAATATTTTGCAGAAAATCTTGTTAAACTTTTTTTTTCCGATATAAACCGGAAAAGATTTTTTAGATAATTTATTTTTTAACTGAAACTTTATCGTTAATGATGGCCTGTTTACAAACACTAAATTTGTCATCGTAATTGACACCATAAATTTTTTATGAAAGACACTAAATATGCATCAGAACCGCTTTGTTAAACAAAATGTTCGATTAATCAATAATAATTTATAATATTAATAATAAAAATAAACAACGAAAACAGAAAAACTGAATATTTTTTAATGATTGATTTCATCATAAAAATCGCAGAAAAAAAAATGATTAAATTTCCGTCTTTTACGAAAAAGACCAATTTATTTACGTTACTCAAAAAAGTCAAAACTAAAAAATTTTGCGAGTTTGCAGCTAAAAAATAAAAACGATTGATCGTTTCAGTCATTCTTTAAAAATAATTATTCATTATCATTAATAATATTTTAAGTGATATTTATGATCCCAAAACAAAAGGTTTTTTTTTGTTTTTTTTTATATCTTTGACAAATATGTTGTGTAGATTTTTTTTTTAAAAGAAAAATATAGCTTGCTTTTCATTCTGGAATATCATAATTTTAATTTTTTATTTTTTTTATTTTATTACAAAAGATGAGTAAACGTGAGTTAAACGCTGTTTTGGTCATTTTTAAAAAGTTCGAAATTTAAAAGGACAAATAAAAAAAAACTATGTTGAGTTTATTTTTAACTACAGTACAGTACACACTAGTGAGTACACTCAGTCATTGTTTTAAAAATGAATGCGAAAACTAAAAAGTAATAATTACAATTCTATTTGATTTAAAATTGAAACAATAATTAATTTAATTTACAATTAAAACAAATCAGCAACGAAAGTCAATCAATGACAATTAAAAAAGGTAAAAAATGCTCTTTTTTTTATTTTATTTTTTAAGGTTTAAAAAATAAATCATTCAAAAAATTTAAAACATTTTTTTTTAAGAAATTATTTAGAAACCTTTCCTCCTAACAAAGATTGTGTACAATTTTTGTCACGGTTTTTATTTTTTTTTAAATCATAAAAAATTAAAAAATGAATCAAATTTTTAATTTTTGTTACTACAATAATAAAAATAAAATCATCTTATTTAAAATTTTAATAAAGTCGTTTTAAAAATAAAGAAAAAAAAATCTTTGATACAAAATAATGTTTCATTTTCTGTTTATAATTCAGAAAAAAAAAAAATTATTACTAGAACAAGACTAGTAAAATAAAAAGTTTTCCTCTGATTTAAATACTTTTATCGAAAAAAAAAAAAAAAAAAAAAAAAAAAAAAAAATTATATATAGTTATAAATAAAATAAAAAAAATCATCAAATGATTGCCAGTCCTCATATTGATAACATTTTTTTACCATGTCTCAGTGTCGTGAATGGATGCAGTTTGAAGCAATCATTTTATTTTTTTAATCATTATTTTAAAAATTAAAGAATTAAAAAAGTAAAAAAAAAGGGACGGAAACTGATAGTCATATTGCAAAAGAAAATTAAAAGAGTAAAATATTTTACTTATAATTATTAGCAGAAAAAATCCATAGTTAAACAAACATAGCGTAAAAGAAAAACAGGTAAAGATTAAAAAAAAAAAAAAAAAAAAAAAATCATCTTCAACTTGAATTCAGATTAAGAAGCATTTTCGGAATTTTTTTTTTTACGAAAAAAACTTTACCTACAACCTAAAAATTCAAGTTTTTTTTGTTTTTTTTCTTTACTTTTTTTTTTGCAATTTTATATTTATAATCGCACAAAAAGAAAAAATATAGTTTGTTACAGAATTAAGAAAAAAAACACTTTTTTTAACATTTGACATGACGTAATAATATTTTTAAAAATTCACATACATATTTTTTTTTTCCAAAATACATTTAACGATTTTTTTTTACTCATACAGAATGAAAAATAAAATCATGACTCCCTTAGGCTTAGTTAAAATAGGATTTCTTTTTTTGTAGACTTGTCTGCAGTACAGATTACGATAAAAAAAAAAAAAAAAAAAAAAAAAAAAAACGGTAACTTGAGAAATTCCGGACAAGAAAAAAAATACTGCATTGCAACTTTCGAGATTTTTTTTTTTTATACTAGTTTTTTAGATCTAAAAAGAAAGTATTGTTAAAAGTACAACATAAAAAAAAAAAAACAAACTTATATTTAATTTTAAATATGAAGACCGAATTTGTATCGTTATGAAGAGTAAATTTAAACATAAAAATTTGAATTATTTACACAGGTTTTGTCATTTTTTTTAGTAAAATGAAAAAAAGAAAAAAAAAAAAATGGCGGGAGAAAAGCAAATAAGTTTAAAGAAAATAATTTACCAAAGATGAAACTTTCATAATTTCTACTTTATTTCACACAAAACACAAAGAACATAAACATTTTTTCTTTCTTTGTGGAGAGCATAAAAGACAAGTGAAATGAAATAAAATAAAATAAGGAAGGTAAATTTTATAAAAAAAGAAAAAAAAAAAAAAAAAAGAATCCAAATAAAAAAAATATATTAGACAGGAATTTCAAAAACAAAATGAACAACATCCAATGTCTTTTAGATTTCAAAAAAAATCGATCACAACAGATCGATGACATGAAGGTTAAATAAAGAAAGGATTACCATTTATTTATAAAATTTACTTCGCGGAAAAGTAAAGAACTTTTTAGGTTTAGAAAAGAAAAATTAATATGAAATGAATGGAAGATATCAAATTTACTTAAGAAAAAATAATATTTTAACAATTTTATCTCAAGTTTACTTTCAAATTAAAAAAAAAAAGCACTGATAGCGAAAACTCTTAAAATAAAAATTCGTTGCTTTTGAGGGGAGGATGGAGATGATGGCAATCCTTCCTTGCTAATTTTCCCCACCCTCCACAGAATTCTTACAAAATTTAGCTACAAAATTTCAGCAAAATTAGTGAAGAAATTGAAGTTTTTAAATTAAAACGTAAAATGAAAGTGATTTGGATTTTTTTTTAATAAACGAAAAGAAAAAACAAATTGTCAGACAGGATATATAAAGAAAATAAAATCTGTTGATCTGAGTTTAATTTTTAACTTATCTTAACATTAAAAATAAAATAGATAAAATTCAGAAAGAAAAACAAATTACAATTAATTATTCTTCAAAAAAGTTATTGCTACATATTTCAATATGAGAAAAATCAAAAATGAAAGAGTTTTACTTTTTTTTACTGTTTATTTTATGAAGTTTTGTTTACAGTTTATAGTTCGAAGAAATTAAAATAAAAAAGTTGATGATTTCATACAATATCAAGGTTTTATAGAACTTTTCTCTTATCTTACTAAAAAGAAGGAGGAATCAACCTTAATGTTTAAAAATAGAAAAGTAAAAATAAATATTGAATTTAAAAATGAATCCTGGAATAATTAATGAAGGTTGAAGCATCTTCGATTCACACACACACACAAAAAAATATATTCAGAAAATAATTTTTAAAAAATTAAATTTACGTCATTGATTATCCTTGAAAAAAAAAAAGTCAGAGAATATTTAGGGATATAAAAAATAAAAATAAAAAGGTGGGGTTACGTAGATTGAAAATTTATTAAATTGTCAAGAAAAAAAAAGGATTGCAAAATAAATATATTTTTAAATTGGATCTGTGTTAAAAGAAAGAAAGAAAAAAAGAAGCAAGTTAAATGATATGACTAATAAAAAAAGGTAGTACTGACCCCATAAACCAGTCCATAGTATCTCTAAGATAATCCGGGATTTTCTCCAGCTTGCTGGGCCCTTTTTGGGTTTTTTTTGTTTTGCAAGCAAACCTTTCACTGACGGTCAAGCCGACACGACAGAAAACATCAAGACAAATGAAAATAGCAGTTCTACAATAAAAATCTTCTCTTTCAACCCACCACCAACAGCTTAACTGATTTCATAGAATCACGACCAGCAGCAAGAGTAATATCATTAAAAACCCAACTAATTGAGCTATTTGTGCTACTATTTCGTTTCTTTCTGGTGAGGATGCCTACCTTACCTCTTCAGACAACTGCCATTATTTGAGGCTTCTACTAATCGGTAATACTCGACGCGAGAAACCTTTTCAATATGGATGCCCGAAAGTGATTTAATGACCTTTTTCAGTTATTCCTGTTATATTAATTGTCTCTATTTCACTTCTTAAAAAAGATTTCTAAACAGAAAAATAAATGATTTTAATATTCTTTAAAACAAAATAATCTAAATTTCAAAATATTTATTTTTTTAATTATTAAAATAATATTTGTAAATTTGTTTTACATTGTGATAAATAAAACTCAAAAAAAGCATTTTAAGAAAAGAATGCAAATAAAAAAAAATATAATGCTTCTCTTAAACTTAATTAATTAATTAATTAAATGAAGATATTTTGCTTTGAAGATTTCAACTTGGTCTTGCTTGATTGAACATCCGTAGTTTTGTTTGCTCAAAGACCTCGTACATTTCAACTGATTCAATCTTTTCGGTAGAACTGCGAAAAAGGGACAAGTGAAAAAATACTGGCTTTTAAGTTTAATAATAATAGTAATACTCAGTTTTCTTTGTAAAATATATATTTCTTTGTGGAATGAAATAACGATTATTTTCATTTTTTTATTGTAGAAACTTGTAATGTTTTGTATGTTGGGATTTTTTTCCTTTCAAAGTTAAGTTTGATTTATTTTTATTTTAACTTTGAAAACTGAAAAGTTAACGAAGAAAGTGATTTTTTTTGTTCGAAATACATTTTTTTTAAATAAAATAATAATGCATTGTTTCATATAAGAAGAATATTCGATCTGAATTTTTTTAAATTAAACTAAATACTAATTTAGGTAACAATTTTTTTAAGACGAAGGCTTTGAATTTTTAATGCACCAGTTGAATTTATTTTTCATTATCTTTTTATTTTAAGAAATTAAAAAGTAAAACTTAAGAGCAATATTTGTTACAATGGATAAAAAAAATAAAAATAAAAAAAATTTGAAAGTTTACTGATTCATTTATTTTTTTTAAAAAAAGCAGAAGTGACTAACGATTTGTAAAAAAAAAATTATCCCAACCCAAATTTGTGGGGAAATTAAATAAAATCAATAAAATAGTAATAATAATGAATAAATAAATACATTTTCCCATGATATTAGTTTAGTAATAAAGGAACTGGAAATTTTGACTTCACCAAACGCCCATTAGATGGTGCTGTTTAATTTCTATAAATAGACAAACATATTCTTCCACTTTCTCCCTCTTGCTCCAAGATGTAGCAGAAGATGTTCCCACTGAGCAAGCCTCTTTTCCCCAGTTGACTGACAACTTCTACTTCCTATTTAGTGTTCGGACAAGTTTTGTCAAATCTCCATGACGAAGTAAGTACAAATATTACTTTGGTCATTCCGATTCAACGCAAGGCTGACTTGAGCTCAACCATCATAACCATTCTTAAACTGCCACCAATAAAGTAAATACAACCTTTCTTTGGTCATTCCAACTCAGTGCAAGACCGACTTTGAGCTCAACTATTTTAACCATTTGTAAACCACGACCAATAAATTAAATACAACCTTTCTTTTGTATTTCCAACTCAGTGCAAGGCTCATTTGAGCTCAACCATTGTAACCATTCTTAAACCAGTAGAGTAAATACAATCTTTCTTTGGTCATTCCAACTCAGTGCAAGGCTCATTTGAGCTCAACCATTGTAACCATTCTTAAACCAGTAGAGTAAATACAATCTTTCTTTGGTCATTCCAACTCAGTGCAAGGCTCATTTGAGCTCAACCATTGTAACCATTCTTAAACCAGTAGAGTAAATACAATCTTTCTTTGGTCATTCCATCTCAGTGCAAGGCTGACTTAAGCTTGACCATTATAAATTTGCTTACCATTATTTACCCTAACTTAGTTCTGGACCAGAAAAAGAAAATGGGCATACCCAAGAAACATTGTTAACTTTATTTCACTCAGTCAGTTATGTGCCATGCATGATACATGCTGAGGCGATCATGTATCTTTCAACACATGACTGACAAGGTAGATTTTTTCCCCATAGTAGGTTGCCATTTCTTTCTGTGGTAGACCATTTGCCATCCAAGGCTATAGAACCTGGTCTGTCCTGCTATTTCCCCATAGCTGGGGGGGGGAGAAAAAGAGGATTCATATCTTTCCAAAGGGTATTAGCACATAAGTGAATGTAATGGATCTGACTGGAATTTGAACTCGGCTCTCTGATTCCTCAATCCACTACTCCACCATGCCTCCACTATCCACTACTCCACCACCTGTTTCACTATAGTTTCTAAAAAAAAAGTTTTTTTTACTTCTTTAATTATTTGTATGTTAACACATCTATCCCTTCCATAAACCAGCACCCATTCAATGAATTTAATTTAAATAAACATCCATTTATCTTTTATGAAACAATAACAAAAAAATAAAAAAGTTTGGGCATACTGAATAATGTTCTACACAATAGATATGAACTTAATATTTAAAATCTGTAAAGACAAAAATAATCTTTCAATAGGGTGGTTTTTAAGCTAGTTATTTATAAGGTGCACAAAAGGAAATTTTTGTGCAAGAGTCTTATATGTAAATTTTTGTATTTTTCCTTTTCCTGTCAACTGTAATAAATGTTTGCCCTTTAAAATTTTATGCAGTGGTTTGGGTGTGTAATAGACACCCTGGAAGGGGGGGTGCAATATAACATGGCCTGTGTGCCCCAATAAGGCATAGATGTCACAAGAGGTCTACTAATATTTTAAAAATAAAAGACGTGAAATCTGACGGGTCAACAAGAGAACAACAAATGACAAACTTAAAATTAATACAAAATTTATTTCCATCATATATAAAAGTTTGTAATTGAATTAAAGGAACATCAACAAACAATTAATCATGTAATAGAGGCAGAAGTAAGTAAATGAAAGGATACTGACCAGCTAGAAGATCGAGATAATATAACTGTGAAGCTATATTATCTAAATCTATATCTGTGAAATGCTAAAAGTAGAGTACAGGTAAGTTAATGGAATGAAAAAAACAAAGTTTGAAAGTTCAGTTCAAATGTCCAACAAAAGTCTTGAATAGTTGCTGGTTAAGTCCAATGGGGAACCTTCCGTAGTATTTAAACCAAGTGTACGGAATAGATTGTTTGAAGTATGAGTGATATATGCATGCAACAACAATGAATCAAGTAATAAAAGCAGAAATAAGTAAATGAAGGGATACTGACCACAGCTAGAAGATCAATGATAATATAACTGTGACTAAATACTAAAAGTAGAGTCCATGTAAGTTAAGTTGGCATAGTTTAAAAGTTCAGTTCATATGTCCAGCAAAAGTGTTGAAAAGTTGCTGGTTAAGTGTTGAGGGGTTCTCTCCTTTTTACACAAATGGACTCACCAAGTATATACATATACTACTGCAAGAGTGAGACGAGAGTAAGACAGGAGCAAGTACAAAGAGTCGAGTCGAGTCGAGTCGAGTCGAGTCGAGAGTGACAGAGTAAAAGGTTGTAGGTAACCGGAAGAGTGAGGGTGAGGTAACAGCATTGTAGGAGTCACAGTGAGTGAGCATGTAGACTCAGTAAGAAGTCATACAGCAATACTTCAATACCAAAGACTATACACTGTGTGCCAAATTATTATCGAGATAACTTTTTTCTTATATTTCAAAAACTGTCCAATCAATTCACACAAAATATTCACACAATGTTGGCAACACTGACCCGCGCAAGCACTAAAATTTTTGTATTGATCTGTGCAATGTAAACAAACTGGCGCCATATTTGTTATCAGCACGGTGATTTGAGCGTGCCAAATTATTAGAAAGGTTTAGTAAAATTCCCAGAATTGAGCAAACAAAACGTTTATTAATGTTGCACGTGAATGTTTATGATCAAAAGAAGCTAATAAATAAGATAATCAAACAAATAATAACAGATACAAACAAAGACACAGTTTTAAACAAATTAATATGGAATGTGCTTTCCCTGTTTTGAAATTATTTGAAAAAGTCAACTTTGTTAATTGTAGGATGTCATCTGCTGTAATGCCGCGAGATATGTCAAGAATTGCTTCCCACAACTCAGCGTTGCTCCTGAATTGTCGTCCGTTGGCGTACAGTCTTCGCTTCATGATGCTCCAAAGGTTTTTGATTGGGTTCAAATCCGGAGAATTTGCTGGCCACTTCATATTTTGAGTTCTATCGAAGCCTAACTGTTTCAAATATTTAGTACAGTGTAACCCGGATATAAGAGACCCTGATATAAGAGGCCCTGATATAAGAGAGATTTTCTCTGGTCCCAAATTAGAGCCATACTTACCTAAACAAAATAGACCAAACCCGGATATAAGAGACTTCTTCTCCGGTCCCGACAACTCTCTTATATCCGGGTTACACTGTAGTCATGTGAGCAGCATGTAAGGGAGCATTATCTTGCATAAAAACAATCGCCCTTCTGAAGGCAACTCTTTGCCTTTTCATCCACGGTTCAAGATGCTCCTTCATAAACGCTATGTATGCATCAGCAGTCATTTTGACGCCATCTGGTACTCTCCATGGGCCCACTAATGTTTTCCCAATAATACCACCCCAGATCATTATGCCTACACTGCCTTGTTGGTGTCTCAAATGATGATGGCGATTCTGTACATACATTACCCAGCCTTTGCACCATCTATCTGGCCCATCAAGTGTTGCTCGAGTTTCATCTGTGAACAAAACTTTAGAGAAGTCAATCTTCACATTGTCCTCGACCCATTTCAAGCAATTTTGAATGTGATTTCTCGTCAACGGAGGCTTCGATACAAGTTTGACTGTTGTTGCTATTTTCCTCAGATACCAATACCAAGTACTTTTAGGCACAGTAGAATCCCCAATGCAACTGAAAAGCTCTTGACTGGTAAGTCCAGGGTTATTTGTAGCCTCTCGTTTAAGTCGTGATATGAGACGATGTGAAATAACCCTCGGCTTGCCTTTATCTGCCCTTTTGCATACTTGTGTAGGGTTGGCGGTGAACTTTTTCACTGTTTGATGACACCTCCCTATCATTTTAGAAATTTCTAGGGTAGATTTACCTTTTGATAGTTCTGAGGTGATAGTTTTCTTTTGAGCATCACTTAAACTGCTTTTACGGCCCATCTTTTCACTAAATTCTTACACTTTTCTAATAATTTGGCACAGTCAAATCACAGTGCTGATAACAAATATGGCGCCAGTTTGTTTACATTGTGCAGATCATTACGAAAATTTCAGTGATTGCGCAACTCAGTGTTGCCAACATTGTGTGAAAATTTTGTGTGACTTGATTGGACAGTTTTTGAAATATTACAAAAAATTTATCTCAATAATAATTTGGCACGCAGTGTATATTTTGCTACTAACCATATTCCTGGAACTACTAGCCTGCTTTACCAGTTTGTATTATTACGTTAATACATTATATTCATATATTCATTCCTGGCATTTGTTATTTATTGTTACCAGATTTCAACCTGGAATCCACAACATTAAGTCCAATAATGGACCTTCTGTAGTGTACGGAATAGATTATTTGAAGTCTGGACTATATAGCCAAGAAGAAAGTCCAATTTAAATGTTCAGTGCTGGCAATGAGTAGTTGCTGGTAGTAGTATTTTAACTGAAGTGTACTGATTAGGTTGTTTGAGTCTAGACAATATAGCCAAGCAGAAGAAAGTTCCATTTTAAATATCCAGTGCTGGCTTTGCATAGTTGCTGGTTGAGTTCAATGGTGAACCTTCCGTAGTATTTTAACTGAAGTGTACAAAAGAGTTTATTTGAAGTCTGGATGATATAACCAAGGAGAAGAAAGTTACATTTTAAATGTCCAGTGTTGGTGTTGAGTAGTTTAGGTCAGGATTTCAAAAGGAAGGATCTGAGATAGCTGGAAGTAATAAATGCCAGAACATAAGGGTCCATGGTAGCAGGAAATAATAAACGGCAAGCATGCTGGAAGTAAGAATGCATAGGAAAGCCCAACTAGCATCCAGTTGGAAGAACAAAAATAAATGGGCATATAACTCAATACATAACCCATCTAAGCCCTCTGGTCACAAAGACCAGGGGGCCTGCAATTCACCTCCACCTCGTCCTCTATCTTTAGTTTGGCAAGAAGTCACTAGGTTATATGATAAGGGAGTATAAACATTAACTGGGCCTGTATACCTCCTTAATATTTAAAGAAAATAAATTCAGAGTTGCTACAAAGTATAAAAATGTTCACAAAGAGTATTCCGAGTAAGTAATATTGAAACAACTAAAAAGATAATAGGTTTATTATGAATCTAAATGAAATTGCTATATTAAATTGAAGGAAGTAGGGCAATGCAATGAAGAAAACGTCATGGTCATGAAGATTGATCATGTCTGCCCTTGATCACTTGAACAGAGTAACAAATGGGCTACAATAAGTCTTGATTATGCCTTATACAACTTTTTATTCCTACTAACTAGATTTTTGTGTTTGGCACAAGAATTTAGATTTGATAGAGAGTTAAAATTTTTATACTTGGTCAATTATGTGGCACTTAAAGCCAATCAGTTGAGCCCTGTTTTAACATCCAGTGGAGAGAGATGCGTCACTCACATGTGAGTAAGACAATCTTTTCTTGGTATTCTCAGATTTTTTTTTTTTACAATGATGTTCACCCATACAATGGCTGAAAGCAGCTTGAGGTAGAGGGTGGTAGAGTAAGTGGCACAGTTTATGTAGATATATGGGGAAAATAACAGTTAACTCTAGGCTTCAACAGGTAAAGATTGTAGTGATCGAAAAAAGCATCCTCTTGGATGTCAGTTCTACAAAAAAACAGTTCCTGTGAAAGAGCTGCTTGTGTGGAACTTACATCTCACCAATGGAATATAAAGAGAATGAGGGTGGTTCACAACAATGGGTGGTATGGTGGGTCTTACTCATAAAGGTTTGAACTGGTGGAACTAAGGAATGTAGTTCATCTGAACACTTTCCATGGAAATAGTGATAGAGTATTGAGAGGCTTGCAACGTTTTGTCTGTGAGAAAGGTGTTGTAGGGTTCTTACAGCATCTGGAAAAAACCATATGATGCTTTTATACTTTTGTGTGTATATTTTTGTTTTTAAAAATAAAACCTTATTCCTATTTCTCTTTAGCCATTTATATTATTTTAAGATAAATGCTTGAGAAATTGCAAGATGCACCCAAGTCATTTTTTTTTCTTTTTTCTTTACCTCTTCCATAAAATCAAACTCATATTTTCTAGTCTAACTTAAGATTTATTCAAAGCTTAGATTTATTCGTTTGGCAAGAGACCACAGCAACGGTATTCATTGAGAATCAAATTCACTACATTAACCATCTGTAATATTATGATTCAAATTATCTCATCCTGGGTAAGACGATAAACTAGGGTGGTAGTTCATGTTAGGGTCCCAGCAAATAGTTAGACCCCAAACTGGGGTCAAAACAATATGAAAGTGTAAAAATAGGTTTTAATACCGACAATTCATTTTTGTAAAAAAATTATTACCAGCAATGAATTTTTGAAGAAAAAGAATTACCAGCAATACATTTTTGAAAATATATTAACAGCAATAAAAATCTTGTCAGCATTAAATAACCCATTGAGGTTGATATGCCATGAAACAAACAAATCGAAACCAAACCAATCAAATTATCTCCCCTAGCCTAGCTCACTAATAAAGGAAGGTAGAAAATGGATTGGGGAGGAATGTCTAAGGAAAACATTTGGAGAAATAACAAGCTGCAAGCTGGTTAGACCCTAACGTGTGTGTTACGTGTTTTCATTCCTCATAAAAATACCACATGGTGGTAGTAGTAATGGATATATTCACAGGATCTACAAGGAATGCTATAAAGCTGTAAAAAATAGAAATAATTCAACTTAAACTGACTTCTGACCCCTCTGGTAGGAATAACGAGGACTACTACAAGCAGCAGCAATGCCACATGGAGACTTAACGGGTGCCACGATTTCTTTTTCTTAAATAATTAGTACAAAAGAGAAAAAAAAGGATCTTCTGCTCAAACACTCTTTAGTGAAACATTACCATTGCTGTACAAGTTCTTTACAGTATTTCATATTTATTTTCACCATACTTTACAACAGTGTCAGTTGCATTGGCTGCAAACACATGTGAACTGTTTATGTGCTGGACATCCACAAACCTGGTGGATTCATTCAGATTTTTTAAACAGTGTTGCAACCTCTACTTCTCTGCCATAAACATACCAACTGACAAACAGTTCGACCAAATTCTTTTGCTAGCAGGAGAAGGTCTGAGAAGGTTTCAATAACAAAGCCAACAAAAATAATCCAGAAGTTATTTGGTAGAAATTCAAGGAATTATTAAAACCTCAAGTAAACTTTTGTATCACACGATTTTACCTGGAACAATATACGCAAAGGGATATGAAAAGCATTGATGATTTCATAGCTAGGTGCAGGTTGCAAACAAAAAAAATGCAATTTCCGGGATGCCCAGGAAAACAAAGAACGGTTAATAGAGCAGTATTACTGGAATAAGGCACCTGGAGTTGCAGAAACATCTTTTAGTGAAAGGCAAAGGGCTTACACTTCAAGAAGCCCTGAATATCTGTAGAAATCATGAGGCTTAAAGTGCTCAACAAGGATTTAGGTATATGGACTATTGTAGTTGTCACACAAGCATACACTGAACCATGATCATACATCAGACTCCATACAGACAAATCTTCTGCACCACCAGCACCTGAGGAAAGATCCATCCCAAACCAAAACAAGTCATAAGGTATATCTATCTGAAATCCTTCAAAGATCAACCTTTGACCCTATACCAAGAGTGGAGATCAACTCACCATCAGATGACACAAGCTAACATGCTCCACATAAAATGCATGATGCTAATCTACTCTCTGACACAACAACATACATAATAAACAGATCCAACAGCATAATAATTTTTTATTTTCCCTGTTTCTTTCTCTCAATTTGTTATTAAATGATAATGTAATGAGGAATAATCATATGAAGCAAGATGCTGAAATCAATGCAATTAGATGCAAGCGATGCAGCAGCACTCACTCACCAAAAAGCTAAGTGTTCAGCATGAAGACGAAAAAATCACTGGGCAAAAGTATATAACCACAAAAAAAGAATACAGAACAACACACACAAATGCACATGATGAAAAAGAAGTAAAAATTTAAATCAGGACCCCAGAGAATACAGGGAAATCACCCACACAGGCACCAGGACAGGAAACGTATTAACTGTGTCTACTCAGTAAATGCCCACCAAGATGATGGTGATGAGTTATATGAATGTTTCAAGCAAGTGTCTTTTGATACGATTCAGTGACATAACAAACAAGACACTTGGACCGAAGCTTTTGCAGATCTTCATTGCATGCTTCCCAACCTACCAGGCATCCATAAACTAAAGGTCAAAGTTGACACAGGAGCTGAAGGAAGTACCCTCCTTTTACATACATTTCGTAAGATGTTTCTGGAAAAAATCACCCCTTCTGGACAGTCACTCCCTAGTGCAACATGCAATGAGTCAGTTGTACTGACTGCATATAATGGTTCCAGCATCACTCAACATGGGTCTATTAAAACACAATGCGCCTACATGGGAAGTGGGGACCTTAGAGGAACCTACTATATTAGGACTACCCTCACTCAGAGACTTGAGGCTGGTAATGCTGCACTGCATCCTTCAAAAAACTCCAGCTCAGATCAACTCTGCAAAAGACCTAATAAACATGTACCCAGATCAGTTTGACTGCACAGGCAATTTTACGGGTGAATACCATATTGTCCTAAAACCAGACAATCACTCTGTAATCCATGCATCTAAGAAATGCCCCATCCATATGAGAGTTAAGATCAAGACCAAGTTAGATGACATGGTGAAACATGGTATCATTTGCAGAGTAAGTGAGCCTACGGAATGAGTCAACAACCTAGTGTATGTCAGCAAAGGAAATATCAAACTTTATCTTTGCTTAGACACAAAAGATCTAAACAGGGCTATCATGCAATAAGATGCCCACAAACCATCTGGTACCAAGAATTTTTCCAAACTGGATGCCAAAAATGGATCACACTTGATTCTTTATCACAACTACTGAACACTTTAAACTTTCCCTTTGGAAGATATTGCTCCCAGAGAATGCCTTTTGGCCTGGTAATGTCCCAAGATGTATTCCAGCAAAAAATGGACATGATGCTGAAGAAATGCCCTCAGACACTAGATTTAATCGATGATGTCATAGTTTTTGGTAAAATCAAAGAGGAACACAACTGGAACCTGCACAACTATGAAAATAGCACAGATCAAAGAGTTCAGGTTCAACAATGACAAATGTGCAGTTGACCAGAAGGAAATACATTTCTTTGGCACCATCTATGACAAGAACAGGGTACAACTCTGATCTCTGTAAGGTGGATGAAATAATGAAATTCCCCAGCCCAACAAATGTTACAGACTTACAAAAAGTGCTGGAAATCGTTGCCTATATTGTATCTTTTATTCTGCATCTCTCTGATCTCATATCACCTATGAGAGATCTGCTAAAAAAGGAAACAAAATACAGGTGGAGTAACAGTCACCAAAAATTCCTTCAACAAATCAAAGACCTGATTTGCAAAGAGATGCTACTGTCTTATTTTGATCCTGATAAATGAACTGTAATTTAGGTCAATGTATCAAGTAGAGGCCTAGGCATAGCTCTTCTACAGGATGGAAGGCTCATAGCATTTGCATCAAAATCTCTGGTGGAAACAGAGCAACAGTATGCTAATATCGAAGAACTTCTAGCAATTGTGTTTGGATGTGAGTGTTTTTGAACATACATCTATGTGTGTGCTTTCTAATTGGAAAGGAATCACAAGCCATTAGAGATAATCAACCTGAAAAACCTGATTGCTGCTCACCAGTGAATGTTATTACAGCTGCAAGGTTATGACATGACCCTTGTCTATCACTAGAAATGACACTAGAAAATAGATTTTCCAGACTCCCTAACAAGAAAGCTATCGATATATATATATATATATATATATATATTTATATATATATATATATATATATATATATATATATATATAGTAAGGTAATGAAGGATTGGTAATCCGTGTGGATAATTCCGAAGAGGATGTGATCCAGAGAGCTCAATGTAAAACCAGAGCAAATATTAATTAAATAAAAAATAATTAAAAAACAGACAACCTTAAGTTTCCATGAAAACTTATGTAAAAGTCATGGAAACTTAAGGTTGTCTATTTTTTAATTATTTAATTTATATGTGTGTGTGTGTGTGTGTGTGTGTGTGTGTGTGTGGCCAACAACCTTGAATGTGACTGACAAGGAAAGTTTTTTATTAAGTTTTACTATTGTTCTTACAGTTTCATTTTGTTTAGAGGGGGGGTTAATAACGCATAGAGACTTGTCCATAATGATTATTGTCCCAATGATTTGTGGCTAATTCATTTTCCAGGTGTTCATTGTTAATGTTTTCTAAGATGTAGTGTGTGGAAATACTAGCTGTGCTAGAAGAAATGTAGTTATGATTCCATGTTGGGATTTCTTATAAAAGACAGACAACATATTACTACCATTTGTCAAATAGTGTAAAGTCAAGGCTTCGCTTGAATTGTTTTATATAAAGAGTCTCCATTATGTTAGGATATTGTCAACAATTAGATTTCTTTAGAATAATGGTGTTATCAAGAATTTTTCAATGGATTTTTTTTTAAGTGTTTCACCTGAAGCAATGCGGGAAGCCACTAGCACGCAAAGGGTTACAGAGAGTTGGAGCGAGAACAAAGAGGAGTGATAGAAGAAAGGATGAAGAGAAGGATAGGGGATAGATCAAGGTATTTGAAGACATTGATTGACATTACATTTGAATAGTTAGAGATTATAGCTATCAGGGAAGCAAGAAAAGGGGAGAGAGTTCCACAGACGAGAAGTGCGAGACATGAAGCTATTGGAGTAGAAGAGACGGCTACATTTAACAGTTTTAACAGTAAAAAGGTAGGAGCCTAGTTGAACACTTAAATTCATGAAGTCTGGGAACCAGTAAAAGCAGCTCATCAGAGCAGTTACCATGAAAGTATTTGTAAAAAAGACAGAGGGAGGCAACAGCACGTCTGTGAGAGAGTGACTGCAAATGAGATGCAAGATCAGGGCCAATTATATTGCATATCCGTCTCTGGATTTTATCAAGGACCTTGGGACAAACAGAAGGGGTTCCATACCATATATAGCAGCAATACTCCGTGCAAGGGCGAATGGTTGAATTGAAGATTTGAAGGATCGACTCCATTGAGAAAAATTTCCTGGCATGCCACAGGGAGCCGACTTTTGTTGCAATGGATGAAGCTATTGACTCAATGTATTCATTCCATCTCAGGTCAGCAGACAATGTGAGACCGAGCAGTCGCAAAGAGGTGCTCTCGTGAAGTTGAGCATCAGACATTCTAATGGGAGGCAGGGATAGTTCTCCGTGGTGAGTAATAGAGAGCAGTTTTGTTTTTGAGGCATTAAAGTTAACCAGCCAATTCTTGCCCCAGTCTACAGCCAATTGGAGGTCCTTTTCAAGACAAATGGCTAGGTTAGTTTTGTCGGTGACACTAAATTTGTTTTTGAGGCAGGAGTAAATAGTAGTGTCGTTCGCATAGGTGCCTACTTGGGAACCTATGACATCAGGAAGATTGTTAATGAAGACAAGATACAGAGTAGGACCTAGAATAGAGCCTTAGGGAACACCTGTGTTTGTGGAATAGGAGCTTGAGGAGAATCCATTAAGAACGACGTTCAATACACAGTTTGACAGGAATGATTGTATTAAGTTGAACAATCGACCTGAAATTCTATAACCCTGAAGCTTGCAAAGAAGGCCGGAATGCCAAACCCTATCAAACGCTTTGGAGATATCTAGAGCCATTGCATGAGCTTCTCCATTATTTTGAAGAGCTTGGTAAACAATTTCAGTTATAGCCGTAAGCACATCAGCTCTAGAACGGGCAAAGCGGAAACCATATTGCTTGTCGGGGAGCATATCATGGGATGTAAGGTGTTTAACCACTTCGGCAATTATTAAAGCTTCAAAGACTTTGCTGAAAAGTGGTAGGAGACTGATAGGATGCTAATTAGAAGGGTCAGAAGAGTCTCCAGAGTTCTTAAAGACAGGAATAAATGATGAGGACTTCCAACAGGCTGGAAAACAAGATTCATTGAGGCAGTAGTTATATAATTTGGAGAGGGCAGGGGCCCAGTTCAGGAGCACATTTCTTCAGGACACTGGATGGTATCCTGTCTCCACCATTAGTCTTGTGGGGGTTTAATTTAGAGATAATGCCCAATACTGATGACAGGGTTATGTACAACTCACTCAATAGCCTCAGTTCTAAGTGGGAAATCAGGTGTGGGTACACTGGAAGAGTCGAGCATTGAATTAAATGAGAATTTCTGAGCAAAGCATTCAGCCTTGTAGGCAGAAGAGGTCAGAACCTCAAACAGGTTGAACAAAGGAGGTATAAAGGGTTAATGTTATTGTTTAGTATGCTCTTGCAGAGATGCCAATAATCCTTGGATTCGAATTTGCAAGATGCAATACGTTCTTTCTTTCATTCGAGCAGTAAATAGTGACTTTGCTTCATTGAGGACATGCTTACACTCATTACAGGCAGAGGCAAAGTGACGTCTATTCCAATCAGACATGTCGCTATGATATAGGTGGAAGAAGTGATTCCTATGAGCAATGGCAGCTGAACAAGCAGCAGAGAACCAAGGGGAGGAGCATGATTTGACCTTATATTTCCTTGAGGGGATGAAAGCCTCGATTCCAGCTTTAACCCAGGAGGAGACCTCGGAAGCACATTCTTGAACAAGGAGGGTAAAGACAACATCCCAGGGGACATCATGAAGAAAAACCCTGAACGAATCCCAGTCTGCTCATTGATAGCAGAATGAGGTTCTAGTATGCAAGCAAATTTTGTTGGTGTCTTTTTTTTGTTTTTATGACACTGAGATTACTTATCACTTAAGTGGTTTGTCATCCTTATAACTGTCATTGACATATATATAATATATATAATCAGTTTATAACAAGAGATGCAGTCTTGTACTGGACAGAAAAATTGATATACAACATTAGTTGTCTTAAATTTAGATTTAATAGGTGTTAAAATTGGTACAGTGTAACCCAGATATAAGAGACCCTGATATAAGAGAAACCCGGGTATAAGAGAGATTTTATCTGGGCCCAAATTAGAGCCTGTTTTAATGTATATATACTAGACCAAACCCGGATATAATAGAAACCCGGATATAAGAGACTTCTTCTCCGGTCCCGACAACTCTCTTATATCTGGGTTACACTGTAATAACATGACAACATTAATAAAAAAAAATCCTTGTTTGTCGCATTCTATGAAACACACACACACACACACACACACATATGTATATGTAAAATTTCAGATAGACTACATCTATAAAAGAACAATATAGACAAAAATAAAAGGAAAACCTCTCCAAGCTAACACGTCTTGTCCTCTGAGGGACTTTATCAGGGCAAATGCAAGGATTTTATTTTGTAACAAGTATTTATAGACAATAGCAAAAATGTTAGTTTCTCAAGATTATTAAGTTTAAGAATTCTCATAAATATTCATTAGGTTAACTGAAAAGTCTAATTAAGTTAAGGAGGATGCTTTTAATAAGTGTGGCAGTCTTTAGATTTATGTTGTGGTTGAATTTATTTCTATGTATAACAAATAGATTTGATAAATTGTTGTGTATCAGATCCTTTTTGTGTTCCTAAATATGTCTTTTTAAATTTCTGCATGTTTCCCTAATGTATTGTGAGGTGCAGTTCTGGCAGTTTATTTTATATATACCTGCTTCACAGTTATTGTTATGGGTATTTTTGGTTCCAATCATATCCATAATAGTTTTGGATGTGGTTGTAATTATTTTGATGTTGTTAAGATTAGATAAATTGTTTTGGATAGTGGATGTTACAGAGTTTGTATGTAGTATTATTTGTCTGTTCTTATCTAGTTTATTGTTATAGCTGCTAATAATAGTGTTATCTTTTTTGTGGTTGTATATTTTGAATAACTTTCTCTTAGCATTGTGGATGAAATTATAAGGACATTGGAGATTTTTAAAGTGCTTTCTATATATATTTCTTCTTTGGGTATGTATTGAGGGCTGCAGCTTCTTTGTGCTCTTAAATAGAATCTGATAATTATTCCAGATTTTATTTTGTTGCAGTTGTGGGAATAAAAATTAATAAGGCCATTCTTGTTGGTAGATTTTCTGTAAGCCTCCAACTGAAGTTCATTATTATTTCTAGACAGCACAATACTTAGGAAGGGCAAAGTGTTATTAGACTCAGATTCAATGTTAAAATCTATTGAGGGTTAAAAGTAATTCAATTTGTTGAAAGATTGGGTAAAATTATGTTTTGTGGTTATATCAATAGAGAATCATCTATGTATCTGAAATAAGAAGAATTTTGTGTTAAAATATTTTGAAAGGACCTCTTTCTAGAAAATCCCAAAATAGACAAGCCAAAACACCATTAAGAGGAAATTTCATCAGTAAACAAAATTTTTGTCTATAAAAATTTCTATTGTGGGTGAAAAAACATTGATTAGTGATTAAATGGTATATT